>JAJLVM010000006.1:0-126243 GCA_030570285.1 Pichia norvegensis
ATTTCACCAAAATCAATTTTTGAGTTTGTGAAATGGTTTAAATTATTTAGTGGTGATCTCTCATTACCAATAAGAAATGGACCACTATGGGGAGAAAAAACATTATCGGTAGATATGGGATCGCATCTTAGAACCTTCAAATTCAGATTCGATGTGAAACCGTTATTCATATATCATGGTTACAGGGTTGATTTAGCTAAGCCAGAAAATAAGTCAGTGATTGCCTTAAAAGCAAGAATTGATAGCTTTCAATGCGATTTGCACGAACGGAAAGAGAAAATGATTAAAGATGTTGACTTTTTGGATGAAAGTAGAAGTATCATGAAAATGGACTTTTATATAGGTAAAGTTGACATATCCGATATTGACCTAAGAGTTATTGGATTGAAATTCAGTGATGCTGCAGATCGTGATAATCCTAGTTATAAATTTGAAATATATGACAATGATACTTCTTGGATATCTTTCGATGATTTTGAAGAATTAGATATGGATTCCATCAAAAACTCTGATGTCAATGGACAAATATTGCCTGTTTTGCATGCTACCAAGTTTATTTATTGGATGAACAAAGAATTGTCAGAAAACGAGTTTGGTAACGAAAATTCACACGACTGCATGATCAAAACCCAGGAGTTTCCAGATAAGAAATTTAATCATATATTTGATGTAAATCAACTAAAATTGAAATGGTATAAGGAGGTTAGAAACTTGATATTTGAATATGTGTCAGAATTGAGTTATAGAGCTGCATATGCATTTGGAACATCATACAAGGCTAGATCAGAGATCATGAATAAGTTGCATAAATCTGATACAAAATTAAATTCCACGCCAACAAAGAATAAATTTGAACCTGTATATGATGATTCAAACGGTAACAGTGAATCACCTAATATTGAATATAAAGTAGAAACAGCCGAAGAGTTTGCAAATGCTCTGAAAAATTCTAAGTATAATAATTTGAAAGTCGTTCCAGTTGATGACTTTTTGATTCGTCTTGAAGATATACAAGTTCAAATAATGGTAGATTCAGAAGCTGATGATTTGATCTTATTCCGTACTCGATATAATGAAATTGAAATTGTAACACTGAGAAATGATGGTTGGTATCAACAAGTTAAGAAAATAGAACATGCACAACGATTTGGGACTATATTTAAAGATGCTGATTTGTTGGCAATTTCAAAGAAAGAATACCTGCTGTTGAACAAAGATGTTAAACATTATGGAACTGAAGGAGAATGGCCTCCATTTTTGTATGGTGATGAGCCGGATAATTTTATTGAAAGTAGAACTATTCTTTCAGACATTCTTGTATACTTTATTTTTGAAAAAGCGTCAAACACATACAGTGGTGGCAAATTCAGAAACAAACTTTACTTGCATGTTCCAAAGCTCAAGACCAAAATTGACTCTGCAACCTATCTTTCTTTTTTCACGATTGTGACAAAAGTTATGATGTATACGTCCCCCCAACAAAAAGCATTTGCGGAGATGGTGCAAGCGGTTTCTTTGGCTAGTGATGAAGGGAATTTTAAACTTTTTGTTAAAAAACTTGAAGATATTTGGATGGAAAATTACGTATTAGAAACTATTTCAGAATCCCTTTCCTTACAAAGACTGATTGCTAAAGATAGTTTAGAAATGGATACTATGATAAGGTTAAAACAGTCCCGTATATTCTTCAGCTCAGTACTTTTAATAAAATTGATCAATTTGAATTTGAATCCAGAAAGTTCACAAGATGATGATAATTGTTTTATGGAGTGGTCCATTTCAGCAGATCATGTGGACATGGACTTGATATATGAAGGATCATCCTTTATGAATTTGAGGATTGAGAAAGGATCTTTTGAAAGATTAGAAATGATTGATGGATCATCGCAAAACCAAGTAGTCGTTAGGGACATCAAAATACTGAACAACGATTGCAATATCTTATTTCCTGAAGCATTGACAGCATATAAAATACCAGATCCCAAAGGAGTGTCACATTCTAACTTTATGGAATGTTCTTGGCAGTTAGGTAAAAGGCAGCGAGGAATGGTTAATATAAGAGATATTAATATTACCTGTTCCCCCATGAAAATATGTCTAGAAGATTCAACAGGTTTTAAATTGATTGATTTCTTTTTCCCAGATGAATTGAAGATAGAGAATAATGATTCTTCTGAAGGTGACACGATGGAGGATGAAGAAGAAGACTGGAAAGACTTGCAGTCAGCAGATAAGGATATAAGAAGCTCTGATAACTCGATAGTCAGTTCAAATCAAGTTATGAATCATAACGTAGTGTCACCTAAAAAATTTGGTCAACAGAAGAAGGATGAAAGAAAGTCAGCAAGTAAGGGCTCTAATGAATCTTCAAGTTTGATTAGTTGTGATTCTAAGAACGAAGCTAGAAGTGAAACATCTGCTTTTACTGATACATCTAAAACTATAGAGCACACATACTCAAGCAAGCTCAACAAGCAAATTATTGGTGATAACTTTATGGATATCAACTCTGCCATTGAAAATTTGATAAAACTAGGAATTAATACCAATAAGGCTTCGGGTGAGGTTAATGCTCAAAGTTTGATTAAAATGTCCGAAAAGGCAAAAGAATTATTTGTTATTAAAAGAATGTGCATGAAAGATTTTATTTTGAATATCACATTTTCCGGAAAGGGTAAATTCAGACTCATTAATGTTAATAACTTAATTTTGAAAGTCCCTCAATATGTAGTAAACCGAAAACTTTGGACTAGTTTTGATATTATTAATTCAATTAAAAAGCATGTTATTAAGACACTACTGAAACAAACGGGAAAATTGTTGAGGAACAAAATGTTTGTTTACAGAAGACACAAAAGAGTGAATAAGTCGAAAAGGAAGAGACATTTTTGAAAATTAAAGTATACTTTTACAATTTTATAAACATATTCTATTTATCGGGTATATTCATTTGTTTACATTAAGCTATTAAAAACTTACCTGCACATGACGCTTTTTGGTATCCGGCAGTTGAGCAGCGTCGGGTGATGAAATGGGTTTACGTTTTTTGTCTTTCTTAGGGTCAGCCAATTCTGGTACAGCCAAAGCCAATTTATCCGGATCAAATCCAGGAACACCATTAGGTCCAGTTTTTTCCATTTTTATCACTTTTTCGAGATAATCCATCGGGAATGGAATAATTTCAGGTTTTGTAAAGTCAGGGTTTTCTGGTTGCAATGCAATCTGTAGGAAAGATTTGTCCTCCGTTGGTATCGTATGTTTTCCAGGTAGATCTGAAATATGTGATTTATATGATTTCCTCAATTTAACTCCTTTGGATCCGTCAGGATTTGTTCTGGCTAAGGCAGAAGCTAAGTCATCAATGTTATACAACCTTATCACATCGTCGACTAAACTAGGCCTCAATGAATCAACATCATCAACGTCATCATGTGTAATGTAATAAAACGAAGATTTCAATTGTGTTTTAGGTGATGTCTGAGCGCCAATCATCTATGATGTGTGAAAGACTTGACAACAGCACGCACACATCGATGGGAGCGATGAATATCATCAAACACCCTTTCTATCGGTTCTCGAAAGAAAGTTCAAGTTGATATCAAAAAATCTATTGTGCACGTGACACAAAGTAGATCACGTGTGTTTGTTCAGGTTTTGTTTAAGTTTGTGAGGCGCGCGGGGTATTATTTTAAATGTTTTGCAGAGGTATGTGTGAATAAAAAGCAGTCACATTACCCGATCCGTCGCTGGCTCTGGAATCTGCAGCGAGGGCCTGCGAGGAGGTTGTGAGACTGAATTTTCATATTATTGTCGGACACAGACATAGTAAGCAACGTTAATTAGATAACCTTCACCGAACAACAACAGTATGTATAGCCAAAACAGATTATTAGATATGAATCAAGCGATGTGCTATAAAAGAAAGAATTGTTAAGTTCAACTGTTGATCAAACCCCAAGGGAAAATGGAACAGACCAAATTTTAATGAAAGATTTTCAAATTAATGTAATGACAATGAATAACACTTGAATTATCAAAGTTATCAAAGTTATCAATATTATTTTTGTTATTTTAGGTACTAGTTTGGTACTTCATGACAAAATCTTAAATTATTAGTTTCACCAACGTCGATAGAATATTTTTAACAAAATCAAACGCACAGTCTTGTTTCAATATTTTACAAGTGTATTCCTTAAAAATAAGCAATTACTAACATAGTTACTTTTCAACAGATGGCTCCACAATTAAAGGCAAAGATTGTCAAGAAGCACACCAAGAAGTTCAAGAGACATCACCACGACAGATACCACAGAGTCGGTGAGAGCTGGAGACTTCAAAAGGGTATTGACTCTTGTGTTAGAAGAAGATTCAGAGGTACCATCTCTGCTCCAAAGATCGGTTACGGTTCCAACAAGAAGACCAAGTTCTTAAGACCAGATGGTAAGAAGGCTTTTGTTGTCTCCAACTTAAAGGACTTAGAAGTTTTATTATTACACACTGAAACTTACGCAGCAGAAATTGCTCACAACGTCTCTGCAAAGAACAGAGTTGAAATCTTATCCAGAGCAAAGGCTATTGGTGTTAAGGTTACCAACCCTAAGGGTAGAGTTACTCTTCAAGCTTAAATCTAATCTTTTATTAGTATTATATAGTTGAATAAAAATAAATATTAATTTACTTTGTTTATATTGTTTGTGAGATCAATGTATGGGCATGTGGAAATGTTATCACATATTTTCACTATGGAGGCGTGATTAGCGTGGCTTCTATGTATTTTTAAAATCGACCAAAATTGTACACAATTTGTATAATAAATTTGATGCGTTTCATTCAGTCTTCAAACCATTCGATTATTATCAATTGGAAGGTGTTGAAATGAGTTATAACAACAAGTTTGTTATAGGGGATGATGAGAATGAAGACTCGTTTGATTTATTCGACGATAATGCCCAAAACTTCCCTTCTACAAAGAAAAATGCCGCAACAAACAAAACGGGTAAAGATTTTAAAGAGATCAACTTACTAGATCCATTTTCAGATACTAATCAGTTGAACGAGCTAGATGACTTTAACGTTGCTTTCAATACTCAACAGTCAAAATCGAAATATTCATCTGTTCAAAACGACGATCCTTTTGCTAACTCAAATGCAGTTCACGATCTACAATCACTGGACATTTTCTCTAATGTAGATGATACAATTATCAATGATAGAAATGCAGATTTATCAAATCCTTATGACAATGATGATTCTGATTCTCCTACAAACAATGGCTTAAGAAACATGTACAACAACCTAAAAGGTTCGATTGGGTTCAAGAGATACAACAACGTGAATGGTGATACATCGAGAAATGATAATGAAAATTTTGAAGATTTATTACATGATGGAAGAGCTTCAGTTGAAGAAGAGCCGGTTGGTAGTACCGACTTGAATATTTTTGATATTAGAAGGTTCAAATTTTGGGGTAAAAAATCAGATGACCAAGACCAAGGCCCAAGAATAATCTATTTGAACGATACACATGAGAACAACAAGTTTGGATATGTATCGAATCATATTAGTACGACTAAATATAATGCATTTACATTTCTACCAAAATTTTTGTTTGAGCAGTTTTCAAAATATGCTAACTTATTTTTCTTATTTACTGCATGTATTCAACAAGTTCCTGGTGTGACTCCAACAAATAGATATACTACTATAGCAACTTTGCTTATTGTTCTTCTGGTTTCTGCGGTGAAGGAGATGTCAGAAGATATCAAAAGAAATGCTTCTGATAATGAATTGAACCAGTCGAAGGTGTTAATATTAAACACAAAAACAGGTGAATATCAAGAAAGAAAATGGATTAATGTTAGAGTTGGAGATATCGTTAAAATAAGAAATGGTGAATCATTGCCAGCTGATTTGGTTTTACTAAATTCCTCTGAGCCAGACGGTTTATGTTACATTGAGACTTCAAACTTGGACGGGGAAACAAACTTGAAGATTAAGCAACCAAGAAAGGAAACAGTCCATTTGATAGATCCTCACACTTTGAGTAGAATTAAGGGTAAGATCACTAGTGAGAGACCCAATTCAAGTTTATACACATATGAAGCAACAATGGAATTTGATGGTAAAGAGTTTGCATTGAGTCCTGAACAACTAATCTTAAGAGGTGCTAGTCTTAGAAACACGCAATGGATACAAGGTATTATAATCTTTACTGGACATCAAACAAAGTTGATGAGAAATGCAACTGCTACACCGATTAAAAAGACAGATGTGGAACGTATTATCAATTTACAAATTGTTGCTTTATTTCTTATATTAATCTGCTTAGCTCTTGTTTCATCTTTGGGTAACATCATTACTTTGGAGGCCAATAAAAAGTATCTAGGATATTTGTATATGGAAGGAACAAATAGAGTGGGGCTTTTCTTTCTTGATATCTTAACATACTGGATTTTGTTCTCTAATTTGGTGCCTATTTCTCTTTTTGTTACAGTTGAAATAATCAAATATTACCAAGCATACATGATTGCATCTGATTTGGATATATACTCCGAATTTAATGACACCCCAACAATTGTACGGACATCGTCATTGGTAGAGGAGCTTGGTCAAATTGAGTATGTGTTTAGTGATAAAACGGGTACTCTAACTAGGAACATTATGGAATTTAAAGCATGTTCCATTGCAGGTAAATGCTATATAGAAACAGTTCCAGAAGATAAAAAGGCTAGTGCACAAGAAGATGCTGAATTGCGCTATTACAATTTTGATGAGCTTAAAAATGATTTAGAGTCTAGTTCTCATAAAACCATTATTGATAACTTTTTAACTCTATTAGCCGTTTGTCATACTGTCATTCCAGAAGTTCATGAGGATGGCACCATTAAATATCAAGCTGCTTCGCCTGATGAAGGTGCTTTAGTTGAAGGTGCATCTTTGTTGGGATATAAATTTCACACCAGAAAGCCATCTTCTGTCATTTTCTCTGTGAACGGTCAGAATTTTACTTATGAACTTCTTAACATTTGTGAGTTCAACTCTACAAGAAAAAGAATGAGTGCTATTTTTAGATGTCCAGATGGCAAAATCCGCCTTTATGTGAAAGGTGCAGACACTGTCATATTTGAGCGTTTGTCTCAAGATAATGAATTTGTTGATGCAACTACGAGACACTTGGAAGAATTTGCTGTTGAGGGATTACGTACGTTGTGTGTTGCAACTAGAGTTATTTCAGAATCTGAATATACTGAGTGGTCTTCAACTTACAACAAAGCGGCATTGAGTCTCAATAACAGATCAGAGGCACTAGATGATGCTGCTGAGCTCATTGAAAAGGATCTATTTTTGCTTGGTGCTACAGCTATTGAAGATAAATTACAAGACGGTGTTCCAGAAACTATTTCTGTATTGCAAGATGCGGGTATTCGTGTTTGGGTTCTTACAGGTGATAGACAAGAGACGGCTATCAACGTTGGTATGAGTTGCAAACTTTTGAGTGAAGATATGAATTTACTTATTATAAATGAAGAAACTAAAGACGATACTTGTGAAAATATGCTAGAGAAGCTGAAGGTTTTGAGAGGTGACGAGATCTCTGACGAAGACAGAAACAGCTTGGCTTTAATTATTGATGGTAAATCTCTTGGTTTTGCCTTAGAATCTGATTTGGAAGATATGTTTTTGGAAATTGGTACACTTTGCAAAGCTGTTATATGTTGCAGAGTATCCCCATTGCAGAAGGCGCTAGTTGTGAAACTAGTGAAAAGAAAAAAGAAAGCACTCTTATTAGCAATAGGTGATGGTGCAAATGATGTTTCTATGATTCAAGCGGCACATGTGGGTGTTGGTATAAGTGGTATGGAAGGTGCACAGGCATCTCGTAGTGCTGATTTTGCTATTGGACAGTTTAAGTTTTTGAAAAAATTGCTACTCGTGCATGGTTCTTGGTCCTATCAAAGAATTTCACTTGCAATCTTGTACTCTTTTTACAAAAATATTACACTATATATGTGTCAATTTTGGTTTGTTTTTGTCAATGGCTTTAGTGGGCAGTCTATCATTGAATCATGGTCTCTTACACTTTACAACGTGTTATTTGTTGCATTGCCCCCTTTTGTGATTGGTATATTTGATCAGTACATTAGTGCAAACATGTTGAACCAATATCCTCAGTTATATAAAATTGGTCAACAAAGAAGGTTTTTCAATGTTCAAATCTTCTGGTCATGGGCAATAAACGGTTTCTATCATAGTGCAGTCATTTTTGTTACCGTTACATGTATTTACAGATATGGAAATGACTTTTTGGATGGTGAGGTTGCTTCACTTTGGGTTGTTGGGGTAACCTTGTACACTGTATGCCTTTTGACATCACTAGGCAAAGCAGCACTTGTCTCATCCCAATGGACAAAGTTCACATTAATAGCTATTCCTGGCTCTTTTGCATTATGGATGATTGCATTCCCATTATATGCAGTGATTGCACCAAAGGTAAATGTTTCCAAGGAATATTATGGTATAGTTCCTTTCGTTTATGGAAGTTCAATATTCTGGTTAACTATCATTGTTGTTCCAGTTCTATGTCTTATGAGAGACTTCTTATACAAGTATTACAAGCGACAATGGAATCCAGAGTTTCATCATATTGTTCAAGCTATGCAAAAAAACCAAATTCAAACACATCGACCAAAGTTTTCCTCATTTCAGAAAACCATTAGAAAAGTAAGACAAGTCCATCGGGTAAAAAAACAGAGAGGATTTGCTTTCTCGCAAGTCGAAGGTCAAGAGAGCATTGTGAGAAAATATGACACTACAAAGCGTAGGGGTATTTATGGTGAACTCGAGTAATCTCTTTATAAATCGCTCTTGTGGGTATATAATAAGTACTAGGTATCTATATCAGGTATCTATATTCAAAATAGATTGCAACTTTTTACTGACACTAATGAGCTCATATTGATCAGAAAGTTGAGTGGTCTGGTTAGGTGAAATTTGTGTTTTGTGAATCTTGAAAGGTTTTATTTTGATGGGATAACCAATATACTTTTCGTTGATTTCATTTATTCTTTTATTGTATTCATTTTCAATTTGTTCAACAGATGTACTATCAGAGATTCTCAGTAAATTATTGGCCTTGCTTTGCAATATATTATGAATACAGCCGGTAAGGAATTCTTCAGTAAAAAGTGAAAGCATTAAATTTTGCCGCTTGTTTTTGAAATGCATTACCATAAGAGTGTAATTACATAAAAACGATTCATAGTCATAAATATAATAATTTTGCAATATATCCAAAACTCGAGGCAAGAGCTTGACTCTATACTTTATAATTATGATGCTCATATTCTCGTACGGAAGATTCAGCCTTAAAGTTAAATATGCAATTTCAGTCAACATTAAATGGAATATTGGAAGATCTATTGTCTCGACTGTAAGTAATAGTGTTGTTGTGATCAGTTTATGTGCCTGCTCTAGCGATCCTTCCATAATTAAAGCATAGCCTAGAGAGTGAAAGTATGTAAAAAAATTGTTGTTTAAATACTTGCTGTCAGCTGGCAATATTGATTCTATATCATCTATCTCAAAAGTTTCAATTAAATATGCTATGTTTGAATATTGCTGGTTCCTGAAAAGTTGCTTTACCGTAAACGCCTGAAAAAAGAATAAAGTTTTATCAGACTTGCTATTCTTAAATCTTAAAAATGATTCATAAAGTCTCTGTGCCTGAAATTCATTGCATTTTCCAAAGTTAGAAGACAAGAATTCGTTGAATATTCCGTAAATCTCTTTGCTCCGGTAAAACTTGGCAAAGTCTAACAGAGACAATATCTCAAAAGCAATTGAGCAAATAAGCCCCTTCATTTGTAAAGAAATTGTATTCATATCAACAATATTTTCATAATGGTGTAATATGACTAAAAGTGCTAGATATTTATCCCATTTCTGACCAATAGTTGAGGTGATACTGTTGATGCAATCCTTGAAAAAGTCGGTATCAGATGTAAGTCTATCAACGTCAACATTTTCAAATACTTCTGATAAGCTTTTCACAAGATCAATTTCAGACTTCATGTGAGTTGGAAAATATGCATTCATATTAGCATGTTAATCAAAACACACCACTTGGGTTGAGCTAATCCAGATAGATGGACAGTCAAATCTTAGATTGTTGCGCCGCCAATAAAATTTGAAACTTTACGTATCCCTCTAAAACAAAAAATGTAACAGATCTATATAATTTTTGGAAGCTCAGATAAAAATAGTATCATACCGTTAATGAATTTGGTTTATAAAAAGTATATAAGTCATGAAGATTATAAATTCAATGGTTCAAAAGACTGATTTATAATTCATCTTTGAACAATGGTTCCTGGGGTACCTCTTGAACTTTTTGGAAGCTATCAAAATTGTAACCACCTTGGTGAGCTTCAGCATTAACTGGAGCGTTATTTTCTGCATTTTCTGAAGGAAAGTTACTGCAATCGTAATCCCAAGTACTAAACCATTTACTCTTTTGACATTTCTCAAATGACCAATTGGTACCATTTGTTATTGGGAGTCTTTCGTAGTAACAATAAAAGGATGCTGCAAAAAGAATCACAAAAATGGTGTAAGTTAAAACTCTCCTGTTCTTTGCGTAAAGAAGTTGAAACACATGACCTAAGGCAAGAACTGCAAAGTATAATGCTGGGAAATAGTGGTGTAAAAACAATTGTCTATCCATCAAGAAAAATGGTAAGTAATGTAAACCCCAACCTAGTAAGAAAACAAAGACATTATAATTAAAAGTAAAAACGTGCTCATCAACTGCAATTGTGTACCCTAAGTGCCATCTTAATATCATAATGACAGCATACAGAGCATAGGCAACAAATAAGAAAGATGCGCCCCACCAGACAATAGGATTACCCAATAAGTAAATCTGGTGTGGAGCTTGTGCCCAATATGAGATACCTCTATTCAGGAGTAGCCAGTCAAAAGGTCTAGACTCAAATGAATGCTTTGCTGTCAAACCATTATTGATTTTCCACATCTTCTGATGCAATTCAATGAACTTTTGGAAGAAGGATAGATGTCTGTAGCCTATTTTTTCTGCATCTGGTGGTAGGTAAATATTTGAGTTATCTTCAATGTACCATAAAGACAATGGTTTGATACCTTGGGTAGCACATGTCACTTCTTGTTGTTCAAAACCCCACTTTGGAAGTTGAGCTTCGTGGGACCATAAATAACAACCGGTCATGGCATGTCTCAATCTGAAAACAGTGTCAATGGCTCTCAATCTTTCTTGTGCTACACCTGCAACAGATTTATCCTTAACAATTTCGACAATGAAATCATCATTTGGATCTCCTTCAAAACCTTCAAAACCATAACAAGATGCTTCATTTTGCCAATCAATCTCTGAAACAGCAGGTCTAACATCGTGAGAATGAAGTCTTCTATTGGTAACCATATGTTTTAATCTGATTTTAGTACCATCGGTAATAGCTCTGAACTCTAATGGTTCAGATGTTTCATTGTAAAGTTCAATTATCCATTTGTTATTGTCATCAATATGTGGATAAAGAGTGACTTGTTGTTGACCCGAACCGCCTTCATATAAATGATTGTGTGAATGCAAGTATCCACCATGGGTATTCAAATGTCTCAAAGTAACAACAGAAGAAATACCAACATCCGCTGTAGTAACTCTTGGAATTGTAGAGTCATCAAAATCTAGAGAAAAGGCGGAGCTCATAAATGCTGCACCATCACCTTGGTGTGGCAAAACCTGGAAATGGATGTAAAAACTAATCAAATAGATGAGTGCTGGAATAAAAACTAAGAAACACCCTCTGAAAATTGTGTGTTTAAATAAAGCTGGTAATGGAACGGTCAGGTCACCAATGAGGAACCACAAACGGAAAACATTAGTTAAACCTACCCATGCAAAGGTGAACAGACCAACCCATTTAGATGACAAAGAAAATCCCAAAAACACAGCACATAGTGACAGGTATTTGAACCATTGAAAAGAAAAGGCCTTGGATATTTCTGTCCTGCAGTAAAAATAAGCAGTACCAGCAATAAAAAACAATAATGGAGAATCCAATAAGATGTATCTAGATATCGTTACCAAACCGTTTTCAATGATCAAAAGAGAAGCAGTAAAGAAAGAAACAGCAACACTGCACCCAGTTGTTCTCAATGTGAAGTACATGAACAATACGGTCGCAACACCCATGAAAGCACTGAGTTGTCTCATCAAAACATATGGTACGTTTGGAGGAAAAACATCACCAATTGATGTGAAGGGAAAATCTCCCTTGAACCCACCAAGAGCACCAATTGCAGCAAATAATAACTTGGCTAATGGGGGGTGAACATCCATGAAAAATGCACCTTTAATGTACTTTTTAGCAAATCCTCCAAAATGGACCTCATCAAACACAACACTATTTGGAGTTGCTAAATTTGCAACTCTAATAGCCAGAGCAAAGGTAATTAAGATGCCAACTAAAATTCTCTCCTTTTTTGTATGTACAATTCTGTTTTCATAAACAGTCTCTGAGAGGTCGGTTTTAGGATATGGTCTCAAATCACCACTTTCTAAAATCAACTCGGTAGTCTTTTCTACAGGTTCTGAGACCTGGACAGATTTACCAACCTTGGTAGATTTCTTCGGTGCCATGGTAACTGTATGAGCACTTGCAGAATATAATATTTAAGAGAAGTTGTACAAGACAAACAATGCAAACGCCAAATGCGACTGACCTAGACTCGCATAGAGTTGCTGTTGTCTGGAAAAAAGGTAAAAGACTGCGCTTAAGCCAAAACGCGCAATTGACACGTTTCAACAACGATTTTCAATATGCTTTTCACGTGATCTGTGATCAACGCGTTGATCATCGTTGTTTGCTAAACTAAAGCCAACTCTAATATATTTAGAAAGATACTCTACCGAATTATACAACAAGTATGGTCTATTAAAGAGTCCAAATTAAACTCTGTTTTATTTTCTGTGTCTTTTCAAAACGTCCACCTTTTTCTTGCCTCCCGTACGTCTTTTTCCTTGCTGACGTTTCTTATGCTTAGTAAACGGCACAAATCCTAACTTTGATGGATCTTGCCTTGCACCAGGAGGTAACAAATAATCAGGAATTCTTTTTAAGTCAGCATCTGCCCTAACTTTAGATAAGGCTTTATCATGTCTCAAAGTGACCAGATCTTGAGGATTTTCCTCAAAATGTCTCTTCAATTTTTCACTGGTCATCAACTCCATCTTAATCTCCTTCAATCTAGCTTCACGAACAGCAGTTTGAGTAATTGACCTGAACGAATCTTCCATTCTGTACCTAAAATTATCAAGTTGACTTTCATCAAACTGATATGGCAACAATTCATAACCCAACTTTTTCTGCGTTCTCTCTATCTTTGCTAACACTTTCTCGTCTTTTCTAGCACTTGAAAGAGATGATTGTTTATGCAAACCCCAATACTTCTTCAAAACAACAAACGATAATGACATTCCACTCTTTCCACCTCTTGCAGTTCTTCCAATTCTGTGAATATAAGCCTTCGATGAAGATGGAAGGTCAAAATTTAGCACACATGCAACGTTTTTGAAATCCACACCTCTAGTAACACCATAATCTTTTGAATCCTTTTTGGTTTTCTTTCTTTCTTTGACTTCATCATCCTCTTCTTTATTTTCATCCTCTTCATTTTCTTCATCATATTCATTGGATTCATCTGTAGCAATAAGCAAATTGTACACGTTTTTATTAAACTCTTCAAGAATATGTAATCTAGAGTTGACCGGTAATTCAGAATTTAAAATACATGATCTAATACCAAAATTTTGTAAAAACAACTTAAGCTTATAACCTCTGTCTAAATTGTTGACAAAAACTAGTATTTTTCCCTTGATTAAGTTAAGCTTCAAGATAACGTAAATCAAAAGAAACTTGTCAAATTCATTTGTTTTAATATAATATTGCAATAATCTTTTATTATTATTTTCAACATCTTGCAATTTAAGAATTGCAGGTTTATTACAGAACTTTTGTTTTAAACCGTTTATATCTTCATTCAATGTTGCACTCATCATAAACACTTGCATATTCTGTTTTAGGTTAAGATAATCACTCAATTTTTCAAGATCTTCATCGTAACCATAACTTAAAACCAAATCAACTTCATCAATTACCAGATATTTTAAATCCATCAAGCTCACGCTCTTGTTTTCTTCCATAATAGTCAATAATCGAGAAGGTGTACTAACTAAAATTTCAGGCTTTTCACTCAAAATTGAAGTCAACAATTGGTCATTGACAATTTCGTTTACATTCACAGTTTTCACGTATTTACCGCAATACATTGTAAGATCTTTCAAAAAACTTGCAACTTGCTTGGCAAGCTCCTTTGTTGGAACTAAGATAACACCTTGAATTTCTTTATTCTCAGCAGTTCTTGTTTCTGCTTCAACCAATATACTCTGAATCAAGGGGATGCAGTATGCCGCCGTTTTACCGGAGCCTGTAGAAGCTTTGGCTATAATATCTTTCTTTTCCTGAAGTGAAAGTCTAATAGATTGTGATTGGATTAATGTAGGATGTTCAAAACCTAGTTTATTGATAGCTTGAATCAATCTCGGATCCAAATTAAAACTTTCAAAAGTTTTTGAATCATCAACATAATCTTTTGCAACCGCAACGTTATCTGACATTATTTTATTGTTATAGTTTGACTTGTTGCTTGTCAAATATATTGAATTGACTTGAAAAATTTATGAAGAAAACTTCTTGTAAGACAAATTTTCCTGCTAAAGAGATTACAAAATCAAGGCGCGGCATTATTTCAGTTGAGCCTTCCTAAATTAAGGACCAAAGTGACGTTACTGGAGATTAAGTGATAAAACGGGATTCTATAAAAGGGGTTGATAGTTATGTATTATTATACAGGATTAAGCTTTGTCTGCATCTTCCTTTAAAGTAACAATACGGTTCAAAATAAGTTTATCATCAGTTGAGTCAATGTCAAGACAGAAGTAACCAACTCTTAGTGCTTGAAATCTAACGGTTTCAACGCCTTCTTCCTCCTTGATATTAAATTGTTCATCCGTGAACGGCATATTGAGAGGAGATTTTGCCTTGATATCTAAAACCGCTGGTTCAATCATTGCACCCTTAACAACAGATTCAGAGTTCTTATTGATGTCAGCAAGGAAACCATCAGGGTGAGCAGATGGATTTTCGGAGTTGAACAATTGGTTGTAAATACGAACTTCAGCAATATTGACAGGAGAATTGTATTTCTTGGATTCAGGAACCCATTGAATGTACGCCTTTGGCTTCTTATGGGTGCTTGGATCGTTCAAATACTCTGCAAGAATTAAAGCTGGAACACCTTGATCGTCATATTCGACAGATTTGACTTTAATGTTAAATGGAACACGCATCAATCCTACAGGTTGATTTGGTGCAAATCTGAAATAGCCATCAGTTGGTTCATCTCTGTAATCAGACTGGTCAATGTACAAAGTTTTAGTTAATGGGATTTTCCTAGATCCGAACGCCTCATTACCTGGCTTGTATGGCATTTCAACTAATTCTTCATAATCATCAGGTAAATTATCCAAAACAACTTTTAATGGTTTCTCTATCATCATCAATCTTGGAGTGGTAACATCTAAGAATTGTCTAACTGCACTTTCAAAACGTGTTACTTGAATGTTAGTAGTAGCAGTAGTGACACCCAATGTATTGATAAAACTCAAAATTGCACCAGGTGGAACACCTCTTCTTCTTAAAGATTCTAATGTGTATAATCTTGGATCATTCCATGCTCTAACGTAACCTTCGTTAACCAATTTAGCAATCTTTCTCTTTGACATGATAGTTCCGGTAATATTTAATCTACCATATTCACGTTGAGGTGGTCTGTAAACATGTAAAACATCACATAACCATTCATAACTTTCTCTACTCAAGTAAAATTCAGTAGTACATAAAGAATGAGTAATGTTTTCAAAACTATCGACCAAACAATGAGTAAAATCATAAGTTGGATAAATCTTCCATTTATCACCAGTTCTTGGATGTGGAGCATTCAAAACTCTGTAAGCAACCAAATCCCACATTTGTGGAGATGGTGAGTTGATATCTTGCTTCATTCTCAATGTTGCTTCACCAGGATTGTAAAAACCGTCTCTCATTTTCCTAAACTCAGTCAAATTTTCTTCAACTGATCTGTTCCTCCATGGTGAAGGAGTTCTTTCACCACCAGGTGTACCATCTGGTTTAACACCACGTTGCATCTTAACTTGTTCAGGAGTTGAGTGATCAACGTAAGCGTAACCTGAAGTAATCAATTTTTCAGCTAATTCATATAATTTATCAAAATAATCAGATGAATAGGTGATTTTCCATGGTTTATAACCTAACCATTTAACACAACGTAAAATAGAATCAATGTAAACTTGTTCTTCAGCTTCTGGGTTAGTGTCATCGTATCTTAAATAACAATTACCATTATGATATTCAGCATAACCAAAATTAACCATAATTGCCTTTGAATGACCAATATGTAAGAATCCATTAGGCTCAGGTGGGAATCTGGTATGCACTTTACCTTTAATGAAATCTCTGTGAGCTTGAATTACATCATCCCATTTTTGAGGTTCCTCGCCAGGTTTATGCAATGCACCTAAGAAACCTTCAGTAAACATATTTCTGTGTTTCTCCTGAGTTAGTTTAGTTTCCTTCTTTGCAGTTGGTTCTTTCTTCTTCTTTTCCTTCTTAACAACGTCTCTTTCATCCTTTGGACCTATCATTTCTAAAATTTGTGCATCAATAATAGGTTTGAATAATGCAGGTGATGCCCATTTTAAAGCAGGTAATTGTCTTGCATTAGCTAAAAGGTTTGGTACAATTTTGTACCTGTTTGATTCAATTTCATCCTTAATTGAATTCATGTAATCAATGATAATTTTTTTAGTTTCTTCAGGTGATACTTGTTGACCTACACCAGAAGCGATTTCAAATTCTTCATCATTAAAATTATCAGTTTGATGTGATTCAATATATTTAAGAGCTTCAGAAACTTGTAAATTTGAAGTTAATTTACCATTAATTATACCCTTTGCAATATAATCAATACCATTTATTTGTTTACCCTTTAAAAGTGTTGATAAATAATGTAGTAATGCAATTTTTTGCTTTTCAAGTGGTAAAGTAGATGACTCCGAAATTAAACCTGCCTTTTCAATAACATCAGCTAAAGATGATGAAACTTTAGCATTTTTAACAATTTCTTTAATTTTTTTATCCTCAAATCCAACTTTTGAGAAAAGTTGAGATAATTCTTCAACTGACATGGTTGATTATGAGATTGTTAAATGGAAAAGATTGAGGAACTAGTTTGTATCAATTATCGTCGATGAGTCGACCTCACTTTTTTTTTTTTTTGAGAGTAAAGAAATTTGCGAGGATGAGGAAGAAGGAATTAGAATGTTGTGCGGCTCAACAACTGTGGTCTGTCTTTTAGGTAAACGGTTATTTCCAAAGAAGATAGATTGTGCAGGATATCAAATGCTGCGGATATAAAGTTTATGTATAAGTTTATAAAAAGTATAGAAAACCAAAGGGAAGTAAAATTCAAATGACAAAGTCTCCATAATAATTTAAAATGAATTGTCAAAAGACAAAAATGAAAAGGAAAAATGATGATTTATAATACATTTCTAAAAAGTTAACTCGATGATAATAGATAGTATTTATTCGATTGAGAAATGGATATATCAATTTTCAGTAAAGCTCCATATTTAAATAAGAGAGTGGTATAGATGAAAGTATAATTGAAATTTATGCGAGAGAAGTAAAAGATTAATACAGGTCAATTGAAGCTTGAGATTTAGAGAAATTGAAATTATCGATTGTGTATTGAGACTTGATAAAATTATAATTATTTTCGCTTTTGTTATCACTATGATCAGAATGAATTGATGAATTAGAATCATCATTATTATGCGATGAATGGTCTGATGTTGTGAAGAAGCAAAATTTTTTAATGATATTATCATAATCATTGATGCTGTTATTTTGATCAAATCCAGTTGAAGATAATGCAGGTGAAGCAGATAAAGATTTTGAAGTTTGCCTTAAAGGTTGATTGATTGATGATAATGAAAAAAATTCATTAATCGATTGTGGAGATGAATTAAAATAATTCTGGTTGTTAATGATGTTGATATTATGATTTGTTGATGAATCAAGTGAGTAACTTGATTTAGATGCTAATGGTAATGAAGATTCAGATTTAATTTTCTTTAAACCAAAAGAATTGGAAGTTCTTAAAGAATTAATATCAGTTTTAGGTTTTGAAAAATCTAGTTTAAAATTATTATTATCTTTTAATTTTATATTTGAATCATCTAAATCAAGAGAAGGTTTGAAATGATTTAATTTTGAAGAGTTTTCAATTTTAGTATTGTGATTTTTTTTACTTTTATTTTTCAAACTCTTTTTGATTAAAGATATTCTATAATTTTGATCATTATTATTATCCCAAAATGATTGATTGTTTGTGATATATTGAATACAAAATTGTAAATCCAATGAATCATCATTAGTTATATCCTCTAATTTGATAATAAAGGAGAATTTATCATAAACATTTGAATGAGCATCTGAATATTTAAAAATGTGATTTGAAGAGATATAGTTTGAATTATCAAATTCTTTAAAGGTTTCCCAATTATTACTTGATAATCTAACGATTATTTTTTTCTCAAAAGCTATATTTTTAGCATAAACAAATCCAATCAAAGCATTACCAGTTGAATTCAATTTAACACTTTCAAGAATTACATCTTTATTGGTTGCCAATCTGGCGAAATTTAAAGAATCTGGATTATGAGGACAATCATTTGATTTAATGATCCATTGATTATTAGTATCATCAAAACCGAGGAAGTTATCATTTTGGTTATCATCATCGGTAATATAATAAGAATCATCATCAACATAATTGATTCCACCATTATAGTCCAAAGTAATTTTTCCATTATCATTACTATAATAATTATAACTATCATCATCATCATCATTTTCAGAAGAAGAACAACTCGAAGAGTCAAAATCCCATTTTGTATTTTTAGAAGCTAATTTTGAAGTTGGAGTTGGATTTACTAGATGAATTGAAACAGCACTTGGTTGCTCTGATTTTTTAAAAAATTTAACATTTTCTAATCTTGTTGCAAATCTGACAGATTTAGCATTTGGCATTGAATTTGATCTTTGAAGATTTGATAATTTTAAGGAAGATTTAATCAATTCACCTGATTTTTTCCTTAATAATGGATAAGGTGAAGGTTGATTAATTGAAGAAGATGGGATAGGGTGGAGGGATTGTGAAGGTTTGAAAAGTTGTGAACTTAAATGGTCATTAGATTGTTCGAATAATTGTCTATGTAATCTACTTGTCTTTGGACTTACTGAGACAAGATTATAAGATTTTAAAGGACTTGAAGGTATTAATAAATTATTATCATCAGTTTGAGATAAAACGACTGTTTTATTATCATCGTCATTAACATCGACTAAAGTTTTATAAGAAAAGGATTCAGCTGTTGAGATATTATCATTTATATTGTCTTCGGTATAAGAAGTTTCTGAAGATATTGAAGATTGATTAATTGAATTTGGAGTTGAATTTGAGCTTGAATTTGTAATGATTGTTTCAGTATTATTTGAAGAAGGATTAGGAGGTGAAGATAATTTTGAAGTATAAGATTGAGGTAAATAAACGTTATTTGAGGAAGGATGAATAGTTTGCATTCCTTTATCAACGAATTTAGACGTTGTTGGTTGAGAAGTAATAGTTGTTGTATTTGTTATCTTTTGAGTATAGCCGTTAAGTTGATTGTTATGGATATTGTTAGGAATATCTTTACTGTTTGTAGAGCTAGTGATTAAATTACTGTTGTGGTAGTTGTTGTTGTTGTCAGTATTGTTAAGAACAGCTAAATTGGAAGAAGTTAAAGGAGTAGTTTTGAAAGACTTAGGGCCGAGATAAGGCATTTCGAGAAGAGGGAAAATGAGTAAAAATTAATTTTCAATAGAAATTTGTGAGAAATGTAGTAGTGGTGTGTGGCTGCAGAAAAAAAAGCTTAAATTTCTAATGTTTTTGGAAGGTGTGAGAATGAATTAAATTAGCTGTGTTGCAGATGAGAAAGATTCGAGATATTATAGTTTTTGCAAATATCAATATTTGTTAACAATAAAATAAAGAGAAATGGATGATCTTATAAAAGATGGTAATAAATGTTGATGAGCCCTTGACAGTTGGTTGGGTAAAGAGAGATGAATTAGTGTTAGAAAGGGGGGATTAGATGGATCGCGGCGATCGGAGCGGGGTATTGATTGAGTCCAGTTGACGGAGATGAGCTGGAACAAAGCAAAGTAGATGGATTGATGGTAGGGGAGCACAGAATTAACCTTTGGTGGGAGGGTACAACCTTTTAAGAACAAAATACAAAGGACAGAGTAATGATGAGGTTGGTAAGAAAGGGAGAGCAAGGGCGTGGGGTGCTTCTATGTACTTCTTATATATATAATAAACGGACAGCACAGCAGACAGCATAAGAGAAGTGTAACATCTACAAGCCACAGCATCCATGCACCCACAACATACCATACCATACCACAACATAACATAACCTCAACAAACTCAGCAGACAACAGCAAAGCTTCCAGTGATGGCGTGTCCCGCAAAGGGCGGGAAACCCCCGAATGTTGCACCCGCTGGGCCCCGCCCACTGGGACCTCCCCTCCAATCGCCCCCCACGGGGTTACTCTCCACACTCCCGCTTCCACCCGCTTCTATCAGCATCCACACATCCACCCACTTCAAGATTAACAAACCTCCGGTCTAACAACAGCCTTACACTGCTGTAGCGGTCAAATCTCTTCGTTGTAACACTATCTCCGTGCAAAGATCACGGTCCAACACTTTCAGGGCGCTTAACAAATAACTGCCCAATCCGGTATTTCCACAAACACAATAAATGCAACGCTATTTTTCGCGACTTTAATATCTCACAAATCAGGCAACCTTTTTCATTTTTTTTTTCTCACTTGTTTCATTCCTATCTCCATATTCTAGCAAATTTGCTCTACTTTTGTACCCTAATTACACCCGTAAATTCAACCCATATAATAATACTAATATCAAATAATTACTATTATCAAATAAACTATTTCTTAATCTCTTTAAATAAGTAAAATATATTCAAAAAAAATATAAATAAATGATCAAAGGATCAAATGATCAAATGATCAAATGATTACATGGACAAACAACTATCTAAAAATTGAACCCCCGCAATTTTATTACCTCTATTGTTCTCCTTTCATAATGAAAATTAAAAAAATTGGAAAAAAAAATCAATACTTTCTTCGGCTCAAATTTCTTCTTGGCCCCGAGTGAGAAAAATTTCAACTTTTTCTTCCATCCGAATCATCCCTTCACATTTTTCTCTCGCTTGTTGCAAATTCGTCGCGATTATCGCGATTATCGCGTTGATTTTCAAAAAAATATGTGAAAGTTTGTTGTGTTGAAAACAAAAATTAAATCCTCCGAGACGGGGAATTGAACCCCGGTCTCCCGCGTGACAAGCGGAAATTCTAGCCACTAAACTATCTCGGAATTTGTTGAAATTCAAATTTTTAGATTGAATTTAAAAGCTTCTATTTTTACTTAATTTTTAACTTCTTTATATACACTTTTTACAAAACAGTCGTTAATACTCGCATTTTTCTATCATATACAGCTTACAGACAATTAATTGAATCCCAAAATTTAAATTAAACATTCTTTCACATATCGATCAAATTAATGTAAAAATTGTCAAAACAGATCATTCTACTCAACTATCACATTAAATAAGGATTATTTGGTTCTTTTCTACTCTAAACATGAGTGGGAAGCAAAAACAATCATGATCATGCTTTATCAAATATTTTTGTAAACCAATCGGAATATAAATACCGTTCTCAATCACAGCCTATTCCTAAGAATAATACACACTGAAAACTGTAGCTAGTTATGTAAAGGCCAAAAACTTTGCGACCATTGATAGATTAGTAACTCCACAAAGCCACAGTTTCAAAAATTAAACAAACATGAAAATCTTCACTATTTTTTCTTAATTCTTTTGTAGCATTTCACCTGAGTTCTTGCATAAACAATTCTACTATATAGAGAATTAGACTAATCAAATACAGCAACCCTTATATACTAAACTTGAATTTGAGTATAAAATACAATAATCTATTCGACACGTAGAAATTTTACAAAGCAAATGAAAGAAAGACAGCAACCACCAGTTTGTGTCCAATTTTAAAACCCATACAGCAACTCACCATTACTAATAAATATAACTTTTTATCACCCCTCACTTGTATTTGTTGATTATTCTTGATTAGTTATCCCTTCACACAACTAAATTTTGTGGAGAACAATTCCCGCAAGAATGGTCATTTTTTTTTAATTAAAATTTTTTTTTTATTTCATTGATGTTTATCTGACAATTGAATTCTGATGATATCTGTAAATTTAAAAAAAGGGAGAGGGGAAGCATTTTGTATATTGTACAAAAAGAAAAAAAAAGATAGTAATAAAACAAATTTAGAATATAAAAAACTAAAACAAAAAGAAGAGGAGGGTGTTGATGTAGGGGGAGGGGAATCATTAAATAAGCATAGCTGCGAATACACCAACAACGCCGAACAATGACCCAGTTAATGGAGTCAAGGCGTTTGCAGCAGCATGAGAATTTGAAGAAATTGAAGCAACTTTTGTAGCAGAATGAGAAGTAACTGTTTTCAAAGTTGTAGTTTCAGAAGCGATGGCTAATAATCCACCAGCTTTTGATAAACTTGAAGTTGTATGAGTTCTAGCATATTCAGCTCTTGAAGATCTAATTGAAGCTAAAGATTTTGATTGTTGACTTGCAATTGATTTAGCATAAGCTTCTTCACTAGCTAGGGAAGCAGCAGCAGCTGAAGATGCAGATAAAACGGATCTTCTTGAAGCAGAAGCAGTAGAAGCAGACATTCTTGAAGCTGCTAAAATTGCAGAAGCATGTGAAGCACTTGAAGCAACAGCAATTAAGGAACGGTAAGCAGCAGAAGCAGAAGCAACTGAAGCTGAAGAGATTGAAGCAGCATAAGTTGAAGCAGAAGATGCAGCAGAAGATGCTGAAGCTTCAGAAGCAACAAAAGCAACAGAAGCAGCAGAAGCTTTGGAAGCAACTGATGCTGCTGATTCAACGGATGCAACGGATGCAGCAGATGCAGCGGAAGCAACAGAAGCGACTGAAGCAGCTGAAGCTGCAGAAATACTTGAAGAAGATTGTTCTGGAGTGAGTAAAGTTTCAGTTATAGTAACAGTAATTTGAGAAGTTGTTGTTAATTCATCAGCAACAACGAAAGCTGAGAAAAAGACAGGAATTAATAAATTTTTTAATAACATTGTTGAATTAAAGATAAAACGGTCAAGAAAGCTGATAAAAAAAGCAGGAGTTGTTATTGAAATTTAATTGATAATAATATAATTTTAAAGATAGGAAACTTTAATCAATAGTTGGATGAAAATATTACGTTAAATGAATGAAAATATATTATAGATTTGTAAAGTTGAATGTGTAAGGAACGACTAAGGTGAGAATAAACTTAATTTCAAATGAATGAAGTGTTTGTTTAAATTGTTTGTTTAAATTGGTAAGTTAATTTATTTGTTGATAAAGATAATTTTCTTTTTATGATGACTTTTTGATTTAGATTAAAGGTGTAGAAAGATTAAAAGAGACAGGAAAGTGTCACCCTCATCAACAGTCCATGCCCCAAAACTTTTACACTATGGAACTTCTCCACGGAATTTCGTTTAATTTATTTGACACAATCTAGAATACTTTTTAATAGTTAAGCTTTGCTAGCAACGGTGTATGATCCTCCCCGCATTTACAAAAATCGGTTCTCGGCGCGATCCGACCCCGCTCACCCGTACTATTGGCGCTTTATCAAAGACCCCACCCGCAGTGCCGATAACAAAAACCTCGCTCTACCCCGAGAATGTTCGCATTTTGCGAGTACCCATAATTGGGAGGCCACCGTTGAGAGTCACTAGACTTTAACGAGTTTGGTCAATTTTTACCATTTTAGGAACTCATTCACTAGCTTTTTGGATCAATTTCACATAAAATAGTTTCTCGTGGACATTATCTTTTAATTTGACGTGTTCCTTCAAATCACTGTTAATTCGATCCCTGTTTGCTTATCAATCACTTTCCATCTTTCGCTATCTTTATCTACTTATCTATTTATCTGCTTACCAATATACACTTTTCAAACCTCTTTTTTGCACACATAACAATATTCAAATTAATACCCAATGATGCAAAAATCTAAAATTAATAAACCTAAAACTAATGAGAAACGTTCAAGAAACGGTTGTCAAACGTGCAGGAATAGGAAAGTCAAATGTGACGGTATGTTTACCCTCCTTTCACTTTTCACTTATCAAATCATACATACTAACTATCATAATTTTTAACAGAAACGCCCAAAACTTGCTTGAATTGTCAAAGACTTAATTTAAAATGTTCTTATAATAAAATTTATCAGTTCGATGCTGAATGCTTGAAGAATGGTCTTGCTTTTGGTCGTTCTAACCAACATAAAAAACAAAACCTTAAATTAAAATTCGAAGCAAATATTAACCAGTCTAGTCTTCACAATGTCGATTTTGAGACATTTAAAAAATCAAATGTTAATTCTTTATCAAAAATCGTTCAGTCTGCTGAAATACCATGGGTAAAACCCGAAAATCAAAAATTATACTTTATTAATGCAACAAAGGATGACTTTATAGAAAGTCATGAACTAACTCACACTAAAAACATATTACCAAATTTTCATTCTAATTTTTTCTCACATCCTTTGGTTACATTAATTCAAAACTCATTCTTTAATAATCCTAATACCAATCTAATTAAACAAAGCTCTTTTGAAAATCTATTGAATAGTTGCTTCAATGAAAATGAAATGTTTGATTTATTTACAACTTCAAATGATCCATTATTTGGTGGAGTGCCCGAACTGAATATGATTAATTTCTTTGATCTTAATATGGGACTGAATATTGACTTAAACCTTTTTGATCCCTTAAGTTTATTGTCAAACCAAGAGAAGCAATTGTTCCAATATTTTGTTGATACCATTTGCCCAAACTGTATTTGTTACCCCAATGAAGATTTCAGTGGTAGCATCAATATCAATTTCAACTCCAATGCTAACAATAAATTCATTAACCCGTATTTATATTTGATAGTGCCACTAGCACTGCGTTCAGAAGTTGTTATGAATGCTGTAATTGCTACAAGTGCTCATCAACTCTTCCTTTTAGGGGGTAAAGAATATGAGAATATATCTCAGAAGTATACTGACCTTTCACTTACACAATTAGCAGAATTGTTAAAACGTCAAAATACACTTTCCTTTGATTGGGATGAAGTGCTAGCTACAGTATTGATGATGTGCTTTAAGGAGATTTCTTCAACCTGTGATTACCGTTCTTCATGGATGATTTATTTAAATTGTGCAAAGCAATTCCTCAATAAATTTACCTCACAAACAAAGTTGAGTCCCTTATGTAATTTCTTTGCACGTTATTTTATCGTTCATGAAATAATGGGGGAGACAGCTTGGCTTCAAAGGAAACAGATTGATCCAAATAGCTTTCATGGAAGGTTTGATATCTCAGCAATAAATCTTGATATTGTTCACGATAATTCAGATACTGAACATTTTATGAATCACATTTTTAGTCCAATTTTTGCAACTAACTCCGAAGATAAGGATACTACTATTGATGTTGTTTTTGGATGCTGTCCATATCTAATTTCTTTAATTCACAAAATTTCAAACTTGGGAAGAACATATGAAGATCTTGAAAATGAACCTGCACAATTGAGGAGGGAGTTTGAAGAGTACATTGTGGCTGAGCGAGATTCAATCAAAAGGGAACTTGAAACTCTAGAACAGCGTGTCATCTTATCAGAAGCTATAGATACAAATTCTGAAGCTTGTATTTTGATAATTGCCGAAATTAAAAGGCTTTCTACATTAATTTACTTATATGCTAGAGTTGATCTTGAAGCAATATATTACAAGTATCATTATGTCAAATATTTCCAAAGTAAAGAAATTTTACCTATCAAAGAAAAAATAATGGAACTTTACGGTAAATTACCAAAATGTCCAATGTCTTTAATTTGGCCTTTGTTTGTTTTTGGATTAGTTTGTGCTGAGACTGATAAAGAAAGATGGTTTGTTTTGGATAAACTAATGTATTTACAAAGTTCTAGAGAATTGGGAAGTGTCAAGACCGCTAAGGAAGTGATATTGGCAGTTTGGAAAGAGAGAGATTTAGAGCTATCAAATTTCAGATGGAAAAGTATGCTTAAGGGAAGAACAGAGTCTTTGAGTTTAGCATAATATTTTATTTACTAGTTATTATTCTTTAGCCTTTTATAAAAATTACTACTTACTTTGTACCGTCAGTCCATGAATCGATCTCCTTTAAATCCTTAATTACGTTAGAGCCACCAACTCTGCCTTGTTTAGCAAGTATATCTCTTTTCAGTGCAGTTTCTGGTCTCCAAGTCCATGACTTGAATCTTTCATCTGATTCAAGATCTTCATCCATAACAACTTTAGCAATATACTTTCCGACATTAGGCATGTATTTGAAACCTTGTCCTGAATCACCGGTACCTAAAACTAAACCTTCATGTTTTGGATGTTTACAGAACAAGAAGTGACGATCAGGAGTATCAGAACACCAACAGATAGTTGCAACAGTGAATGGTCTATCTGCATACTGTGGAAATACTTGCTTCAAAAACTTTCTCATTTGTCTTTCTGCTTCAACAGGAATTTCGTTTTTGTAAACTGGAACTGAAATATCCTTCTCAATATTAATATAACCTGGGAACTCATTACAGAACTTCAATTCATTGTTGACATCAGGCTCAAAAATAAAACCTTGATCAAGGTTTAGAACAACAGGCATACCTTTCAATGCCTTTGCCTCTTCTTCAGTCAACTGAATATGACCAACAGTCCAGCATTTGGATAATAGTTGGCCACCAAAATCAAGAAGTTTGCATGAGTTTGCACCAGCACAAATAACAGTAATTTCAGATTTAACCTCATCACCATTATCTAACTTCACACCAAGACATTTCCCACCATTCTTTTCATCAACAATTACCTTGTCTGCACGACCAATCAAAAACTTTGCACCGAGTCTCTTACACTCCTTGGCAGCATTTTCCAACGCTAAAGCGGCATAAGTCCAACCACATTTGTTCTTTTGATAGTATCCCTTCCAATCATCAAATCTGCCATCTAAGCTTAATGATTCCAAAGCTTCGTCTAAAGAAGCACTAGATCTACCGACATACTTCGCAAAGTCTTGCGGTGTAGATAATTTACAGAAATCTGCACCTCTTTTCTCAAGAACCTTATATCTCTTTTCAATCTCATGAGCTGCTTCATCACCACATGCACCGTAAACAATACCAACTTCATGAAATGCGGGTTTAAAAATTGGATCAGATCTCCATAGTTCTAATGCTTCTAACGCTAATGTTGAGTAAAACTCACTCTCAACTGTAGATTGGAAAACTTTGTTCACATCATTTCCTGCAGAAATTGGTGATGGTACCTCGTATGGGTCCAGCAAAGTAACGTTCTTGTGCCCCTTTCTGAGAAGTTCAAGGGCAGTTGAAAGACCGAAGGTACCTGCACCTACAATCAAAACCGATTTTTCTGCATCAATCATTGTTAATTCTTTTGCTATATGTTTTTGTTAAACTTTGAAACTGCTCTAAAAGTAGTACTTTCCCTACTGCTAATCCTGCTCTTTATATAATCTCTGTACATCAGCAAGTGGCATCATTTTTGTGTATAATTCAAACGATTCCTGTACCCCACAGTCCGACACCAAAATCAGGTAACTTGAGATAGTGCAGCTCGAGCCGACCAGATCAGTTACTGATTTATTCTTGCATCTTTCCCACGTGACTTTGAAACGGTTATTATTGAACCAGTTGTTGGTTCGTTCAGATTAGCTTAAATCGAATAAACTGTTTCAATATTACTAAAAACTCTTAAATCTATACCAAACTAGATATATATAAAACGCAGATTAAAAACAAATGTAAAATGATTATTGAGAAGTGTTAGCAGCTTCAACTAAGGTACCAACAGTACCAGATGCTAATGGAACGTGTCCAAACTGTTTCTTGGTAGTAGAAGTAATGTTCCAAAATTCATCTGTATCAGTAGGTTTACCAAAACCACCACCACCTGGAGTTGCAACCCATAAAATATCACCTTTTCTCATTGCAATTTCAGCCAATGATGGTAATTGAATCCATTGAATAATGCCGTCACCTCTGTTTCTACCTAACTTGTTGATACCTTTCATACCATCTTCACCACCATAAATACCCCATGGAGCAAACACTCTTCTTTGTGTAACCAAGGAAACATGAACTGGAGAAGTGAAACGAATTTCCCTGATCAAACCATCACCACCGTTCCATTTACCTTTACCACCGGAACCATGTCTGATACAATATTGTATAAGCACAACAGGATATCTTTGTTCAAAAATTTCAGGATCAGTGATCTTTGTATTAGTCATGTTGGTTTGAGTACCAGAAAATCCATTGAAACCAGTTCTTACGCCATCTTTTTCAACAATACCAGCACAGTTACCTTGACCAATAGTTTCTGTGTAACCGAAACCTTTGATCATGTTACCATTAGCATCTAAACCACCAGAACCAAAATTCAAACCATTCATACAACCACCTGTTGCTGAAGTAAATCCAAATGCCTTAAACAAACAGTCGGTAATTCTTTGAGAAGTCATACCATTACCAGCACAAACTGCAGCAAAACGAGATGGGTTAATCAAACTGTTTTCTGGTATAATAAGTGTACATGGATCCAAACAACCTTGATTCAAAGGAATATCCATATTGACCAAACATCTCAAAGTGTAAATAACAGTGGAAAAGGTAATAGATCTTGGTGCATTCAAATTACTGTATGATTCTAATGAAGTACCAGTGAAATCAAAAACTGCAGAACCATCTTTTTCATTGATATCAATTTTGACTTGAATTTTAGAACCATCATCCATGTAATCAACAGCTCGTAAAGGTAATTTTTCTTTATTTTCGGCAGCATATTTCTTCAAAAAGTTTCTAACAGCAGCCTCAGCAGTCTTCTTGATATTCTTCATGTAAAACAAAACAGTTTCACTTCCATATTCATCAAACAATTCTTTCAACAAGTTGATACCTCTTTGGTTGGATGCAATTTGAGCTTTCAAGTCTGACAAGTTATCATCAAGATTTCTAGTACCGGAAACACCATGAGTTCTTGGCTCTTCAACAAAATGTTTTTTCAAACCTTCATAATCAAACTTACCACCAGAAACAACTTTCCATGATTCAATATTGACACCTTCCTCAAAAATCTCTCTAGCATAAGAAGAAGAAGAACCTGGAGCAGATCCACCAATTTCAGAGTGATGAGCACGAGCAGCAACAACAAATTGAATCTTACCTTCATAAAAGACAGGAGATATAATAGTAATATCAGGTAAATGAGTACCACCAACACTTGGTGAATTGGTACACAAAATATCACCATCATGTAAATCATCACCCCATCTTTCAAGTTGATACCTAATAGCAGCTGACATAGAACCTAAATGAACTGGAACATTTGGAGCATTAGCAGTTAAATTACCTTCATTGTCAAATAATGCACAAGAGTAATCCATTCTTTCTTTGATGTTAGCACTAACTGAAATTTTTTGTAAAGTTCTGGACATATCATCAGCAATTGACATAAATCTGTTGGCAAAAATTGCAAGTTGAATAGGATCAACATAATCGGTACTAATGTTAACATTACTTTCAATGTCAACATCCATCATAATGTGTCTTGGTAAAATAATAGCTGTGGAACCAGGGTTGACCAAAATAGTTTGGGTATCATCTAAAATCAAAGCAGGACCAGGAATAACCGTACCAACATCAAGTTTGTTCAAGAAGTAGAACTTAGAATGCAAGTAACCTTCATCAAAATAAATTGGAGTTGTTTTTTCTTCAAGACCTTCCTTCACCAACTTCTTTTCAACAGTTTCATAATCCTTATATGGAGAACGCTCACCATCACCACCAATTACATTACCAGTACCACGGACACGGATGTCGGAAACTAAAACATCTTTTTCCATATCATTGAAAGCAAATTCACGTTCGTGTATATCATAAAACTTTTTCAAGAAATCACCATCTTCTGGCTTAGAAACCATAATTTTTGTATCAGAACCTTTGTAACCCATGTTGAAATAAATATCGTAATCAATAGTAGATTCAGAGACACCTTGATCTTTGAGTTCTTCACAACATTGTTTCCTAAGTTCTTCACATTTTGCTAAAAGTTTTTCCTTAGAATCTTCAGAGTAAGTTTCAGCACATGGCTCTTGAAGTTCCTTAACAACATCAGCCAAAGAGATACCATAAGCAGATAAGATAGAGGAGTGTTTGTGAATAATAACTTTCTTAATCTTTAAAATCTTAGCAATTGCACCAGCATGTTGACCACCTGCACCACCAAAAGAAGCTAATGAGTGAGTTGTAACATTGTGACCCTTTGCCTCGGTTAAGTCTCTAATTGGTTTAGACATCTGGAAATTTGCAACTTCAAGAAAACCTAAAGCGACTTCTTGTGGAGTTTTCGTTATACCAGGATTTTCACTGTTGATTTGCTTAGTAAGTTCTTCAAACTTCTTCTTGGTAATTTCAAAATCAAGTTCTTGATCTTCATTTGGACCAAAAATCTTAGGGAAGAATTCAGGTAAAATTCTACCAGTGAAAAGGTTAGCATCAGTGATGGTTAAAGGACCACCTTTCCTGTAACAAGCAGGGCCGGGATGCGCAGAAGCAGATTCAGGACCAACAGCAAAAACACCATTTCTGTAAGTTAAAATAGAACCACCACCAGCTGCCACAGTATTGATATCTAATTGAGGTGCAGCAATCTTAATACCAGCAGTAGTAGATTCAAAGGAAAATTCATATTCACCTGCATATCTTGAAACATCAGTTGATGTACCACCCATATCAAAACCGATAAGTGGAATTTTATTTTCACGATCATAACAAGTCTTTGCTTCACCAACAACACCACCTGCAGGACCTGAAAGTAAAGATTTTAAACCAGTAAAGTTTTTCCAAGAGCATAAACCACCGTCAGATTGCATGAATTCAATTCTAGTATGTTCTTCAAAATCTTCCTTAAAACCGGAAAGGAATGATTTAATGTAATCTTTAACAATTGGGGTAAGATATGCATCAACCACTGTAGATTGTCCACGTGGAACAGCCTTGATAACCGGTAGAATTTCATGTGATAAAGAAATGTGCTTAAAACCAATCTTTTCAGCAATTTTACCAGCTTGCTTTTCATGTTCTTGATAGTTGAAACCATGAATGAAAACAATTGCAATAGAATCAACACCTTCTTCCTTGATTTTTTTCAAATCTTCTTCTAATTTAATGGTATCTAAAGGTTTCAAGATTTGAAAAACTTCATTAGTTTCACCTAAAACGTATTCTTTGTTATCAACCAAATCTTTTGCATCATAACCAGTTGGATCCACCAAAAATGCAGGCATTGTAACTCTTTCATCAGCTTCAACAACTTTTTCAAATAGAACACCAGGTTTAACAATATTAAGAGCAAACAAATCAGGACGAGATTGATCACCAATATGAAGTAAGTCTTTAAAACCTTTCGTGGTAACTAATGCACATTTTGCACCTTTTCTTTCTAATAATGCATTTGTTGCCACAGTTGTACCCAATCTAATAGATGAAATACATTTTGTATCCAATTTTTCACCTCTTTTGATTGTTTTACCAGTTACCTTCTCTAAAACTCTTCTGATACCTTCGATATTAGCATCATCGTAGTTTGCAGGGTCAACGGAAAGTAACTTAAAAGTTTCTTCAACACCGTTATATTTGAAGATAACATCGGTGAATGTTCCACCTCTGTCGATTGAAATAGAAATACCATCAGTAGGAATGGTCATTTTAGTTAATGTAAAGTTGTCAAGAGAAAGAAGTGAAGAAGAGTAGCAAGATTTGGAAAGGTTTCAAGTAGAAGGAAATCACGGTTCTAAAGTACTTGGAGGGAAAGATGTCAGGTTTTAGGTCATAGACAAATAGACCGGTGAATTTCATAAGAACACTCAGACATAATGGGTCTCACCGACTAGAGCTGCTTCCAGTTCCCCACAATCTTACGCGAGAGTAGACCTACCAGCACCGTTGAGTATATCCAATCAATCACAACTCACGGACAACAGTTTCTGTCAAATCTTTCCCCCTCACAAGCGCCGTTATTTTTCAGGCAGCTCGATCCGAGCACCTCTCCGCGATAAGCCGTTTGTCCAGCTTCACGGCCCTGACTCTCTGCGCGATAACGGTCTCGTCTCGAGCTGCCGTTGTTGAAAAAGTCCTCCAGTTTTTGTGGGGTAAATCGCCTTTAGCGGAAGAGAATAATGAATCTGAGATACTGGAAGTCATATCATCTCTCTTAGGTGGTCACCCGGGAAAGATACCGAGATAGATCAACCTTATACACCTTCATTATCTTACTTCCAACTTTATTTTCGTTTTTTTCTCTCCTTTCAACTTTTCTATTTAAGACCTAAACAACTTCCAACTTTTTCAGTCCTTTAGTCAATCATACAGAACCCTTATTTTTTTTTAACAAACATTATATTTGATAATTGCACATAGAAACATGTCTAACAGTGCATCAATCAGAGACACCAAGAGTGAAAAGGGTAATATCTCAATCACAAGTAAGCCTTCTTCTATGTCTGAAAATTTACAAGAGAAAACTATCTTAGATGAACAGCAGTTTGAAAAGATGGATAAAGCTGCTGAATTTTTAGCTAAATTTGAAGGGAAATTTGAACCACTTACCGAAGAAGAAGAGAGAAAGATGGTTAGAAAGACTGATTGGATTTTACTTCCAATCTTGTTCTTTACTGCTACCATGGGTGCTGTTGATAAAGTCGCTCTTGGTACTGCTGCAATCTTTGGACTTAGAGAAGATAATCATTTGGTAGGTCAACAATATTCTTGGTTATCTACCCTTTTATTTATTGGTTCCTTAGTTGGTATGTGGCCAATGTCTTACATTATTCAAAAATGGAGATTAGGTAAGACTTTAGGTATTTGTTCATTTATCTGGTCTTCATTAACTCTGTTGATGTGTGCTTGTCATAATTTTGGTGGTTTAGCTGCCTTAAGATTTTTGATGGGTTTTGTTGAATGCGCTATTGTTCCAGGTTGTTCTTTGATGATTTCCATCTTTTACACCAAGAGTGAAATTCCTCATCGTACTGCAATTGTTTTCATGTTCATGTCTTCTGTTATTAATGGTGCTTTGTCTGCTTTAGCATCTACTTTTGGTGATGAGATTCCAACTTGGAAATATATTTTCATACTTATTGGTTCTGTTTCCCTTGTTTGGTCTGCATTTGTTATCTGGTATATTCCAGACTCTCCAATCAATGCCAAGTTCCTTACTGACAGAGAAAAGTATTTTACTGTTAAAAGAGTTAGTGACAACAAGACTGGTGTTGAAAACAACGATTGGAAATGGGATCAAGTTAAGGAAGCGTTCTTTGATGTTAGAATCTACATTGTCATGTTATTCAACTTTGGTATTAATATTCCTAATGGAGGTTTATCTACTTTCTCCTCTATTATTATTCACAACTTAGGTTTCTCATCTGTTAAGTCTTCATTAATGGGTATTCCAACAGGTGTAATTGCTTCCTTGGCGTCAGTTTTCTTTACCTGGTGTGCATCTCGTTGGACTAATAAAAGATGTTTACTTGCTATTATTTCCTTAATTGTCCCTCTCATTGGTGCAATCATTATTTATGTTGTTCCTCGTTCCCATACTGGTGCTCAATTAGTCGGTCTTTACTTCATGTACTTTTACTTTGCTTCATATGTTGTTATGATCTCTTGTGTTCAAGCAAATACTGCAGGTAATACTAAAAAGGCTATTACTTATGGTTTCAATTATTTGGGATATTGTGGTGGTGCTATTACTGGTACTCAAACTTTTAGAAGTAACCAAGCTCCTAAATATACTGGTGGTTTTATTTCCATGTTAGTTGGTTACTGTGTGTGTATGCTTTTGAGTGGAGTTTACTGGATGATTTGTGTCGTTATGAACAAACAAAAGAGAGAACGCCTTGCATTGCTGGAACAAGATAAGGAGGGCGTTTTGGTTGATCCAGAATTAGAAGAAGTTGCCGATCTCACTGATAAGCAACAACCTCATTTCTTCTACACCACTTAGTTCCAAGAATGTCGATCATTCTTTACAGCTATTAGCTTTCAATCATTTCTATCCTACAATACTGTATGTATAAATATATTTTATGAATGTTTAATTTTTTCCTTAACCTTTTTTGTCTTTAGTTCTTTCAAAGATAGCCATATTAAACTGCTATCACGTGTATTTTCCCACCAAATTACAACTCTAGATCTTCAACATATTTATTGAGAAAGAACGAAAGCTCCACAGCCTTGCAAAGACGGTGCAGATTCGTCCCAGACATGTGACCGCGAGGAGTATTCGAGAGAGTCTTGTTCACAGTCCACTGATCCCCCCGGGACAGATCCCGCCCGGGCGTCATGTGGTGGCCAGCTGTTCAATCTCACGGGCCCGGCAATTTGCGGATTCGCTGTGTGTGCTACGATATAAATACAGCATCACCCGCAACGATGAACACTTACTTGTTCCTGTTGACATATTCTTTCAATTGGTTCTGAATTTCTATCATAATCAATAAAAAACAGAATTTCAAAATGGTCCACAAGCTTATTTTAGTCAGACACGGTCAATCCGAATGGAACGAGAAGAACTTATTCACCGGTTGGGTTGATGTCAAGCTTTCACCAAAGGGTGAAGAAGAAGCAAAGAGAGCTGGTGAATTATTAAAGGAAGCTGGTTTAAAGCCAGACATTCTTCACACATCTCTTTTAACAAGAGCAATTCAAACTGCTAACATTGCTTTGGAAAACTCTGACAGACTTTTCATTCCTGTTGTTAGATCCTGGAGATTAAATGAAAGACACTATGGTGCTTTACAAGGTAAGGATAAGGCACAAACCCTTGAAAAATATGGTGCTGAAAAGTTCCAAGAATGGAGAAGATCTTTTGATATTCCACCTCCACCAATTGAGGACCACTCTGAATTCTCTCAATTCGGTGAAGAAAGATACGCTCATATTGATCCAAACGTTTTACCAAAGACTGAATCTTTAGCTTTAGTCATTGACAGATTATTACCATACTGGCAAGATGTTATTGCTAAGGATCTTTTATCTAACAAGACCGTCCTTGTTACTGCTCATGGTAACTCATTGAGAGGTTTAGTCAAGCACTTGGACAACATTTCTGACAAAGAAATTGCAGGCCTTAACATTCCAACTGGTATCCCATTAGTTTACGAATTGGATGACAACTTAAAACCAATCAAGCCAGCTTACTACTTAGACCCAGAAGCTGCAGCTGCAGGTGCGGCAGCGGTTGCTGCTCAAGGTCAAAAGAAGTAAGTTCTTTTATAAGCTTTGTAAATTAAACGACATATGATAAAAGTAAAGGATGTCTCAACATTATTAACATGTGTAACATCATATCCTAGTCCATGGATGTTGATGTAATCGTTAAGGTTGCGTTTTCATTTAAGGTGTACGGATCATAATTTTTGAAAAATCTCAACATGTTTTTTGTCATAGTGAAATACCCTAGCTCCGGCAGCATAGTAAAAATTAACTTACTAATTTGAGACGATAGCCACATTATCAGGAACTTGAAACATTAAATTTGATACCCTAATGTTGTCAAGAATACGATGTTGTTGCAGAACCAACGACAAACCTTTTCTAGTTTTGCTTAGTCGACATTATTCGTTTACAAAAGCCAAGAACAATAGCTCAATTAAGTCTTCTCCCAACCCACAACGAGAAACTGAGATATCTAAAAAGATCACCTCTTTTTTGCATGAATCAATTGATTCTTTACAGGATTATTTAATTAGACAAACTCCAGAATACAAAGGCGATACAATTTTGCGTTCAGAAATTGATGAGCTAAATTTTCAAAGAGCAAGTTTTATTGATTTACCGAACTCACTACAGAACTTCAATGAAAAGCGAATAGAATTTTTAGATCTTCGAAACCCTAAAGACATTGAACTGTTAGTCAATATCCCAAATGATGAATTCTTCCATGATGTGCCTGATGCAAGTCAGTTTATAGAACGGACAGGGAAATGTGTTATCACCAGGATACTAAACCTATACATTCGAAGTTTACCTGAAATAGTTGATAAACATCCTAAACTTAAAGGGTCAGAGACGAAGCTTAACAGGAAATCGCTTCAGTTTATCTTTAAAATGCTTATCAATCAACAATGGTTTTCAAGCGCTTCATATCTATTACACCGAATGAATCTTACATTTGATGAACTTATGAATCAAATTAATGAAACAATAGACCAGGAACCAATATTTCAAAGATCGATCTGGATGAAATATGTTTTTTTGATTAATTTTTTCCAATATTATAAAGATTTTAATCCACAGGTTCTTAGCAACATAGAATTCTTAAACTCTGAACAATCTAGAAATAGATTTAATATTATGAATACCCTCTATAATAATCAGTTTACTTCAGAAAGTGAAATCAAAAGCGAATTTGATGAAATTAATGCAGTTGGATATGGTGATGATGTGTATGTTAAGTTAATGTACTACTATAAAATGGTTGATGCTGTCAAATCCAACAATTTCGATGTGAAGAAGCAAAACCAAAAACTGACATCTTTAATTTTTAAAGTTGACAAGATTTTACCTAGAGTTGAAACTTACTATTCCATGTTAATACCTCATATTTGTGGACTCAGCAAAACTGAATTACAATATATTATCGACAATGGTATTTCTGAGAATGATGTGCATACACTTTTATCTGAAAGGAAATCATGCGTGTTAAACTTTCTCATAATAAATCAAAGAACTCAACTTAAAGGTTTTGACATGTTGGCAATATTACAATGCAAGCCATCTATTGAATGTTGTAAACAACTCTGGAGTTACCATTTGAACAGAGCAAACCAATCATTACAAGGTACGATATATTACAAGTTTATTGTAAATGAATTATCTGCTCTAACTGTTCGATCACAGCTATATGATGAGATTGTAAATGTCGAATTCTCCAATTTGAGTACAAACAGAAAGAAAAATGTTATACATAAGGCAATAGACTCATATTTCAAGCATACATCGGTGATTACGAGGAGTCGAGCTGGTACTTATATTAGTAAGTTAACCGATTATCATGAACATTCACATATTATGAATGCTATCCTCAAACTTTTCTTTTGGCATAATGATAATAAGGAAATCAATAATATGGTCAACATGTTTAAATTTTTAGAGCTGATTTCATGTTGGTCACCAATAGTATATAACAAGAGGAAACTTTTTGAAAAGGTGAATATGATAGTTATGAAGAATAGAACAGCAGCATTTCAAGTTTTCCCACCAGAGGAACGGTTTGATAAATTAATTCAAGTGATAGAGTTGATTAAATCTGTTGATTCTGAAGCTCCTAAATATGTGATGGCATTACAACCTTCATTGATAGTTGCATTAGGTGAATACATTGATTTTACGGATGCTAATATTGGAGAACTTGTACACGATGAGAGAGTTGTTTTTTTGGCGAAACAATTATGTTACACTTTTGAAGTTGCTTCTTCAAATTCAGATAAACTTTTAGTTGCGCTTAATCCTAAATCGTACACATCGAAAGCTTATTTCTCACAACAGTCATTGTTGCAAATTATTTCACGAACTCTGAATACTTTACCAGTTGAGATTTATGAAGAAGTTATTGATCGCAGAGTACATGAAATTTGTAATAGGAAGAACGATTGGATTTTAAATTTCAATAGGAGTATTGATTCATTTTCTATTTTCCTTGAAATATTTCTACGGCGTGGTTTAAGAGGTGATAAATCAGATTTAAGTGAATTGAGTTCCGCAAAATTTAGAGACTATTTGAGGAAAGAGTCGATGAAAATGGCATACGATAATCGTATATGGTCACTTGTTCAACATATTAGCGAATTTGATTGGAATGCTGATATCAAGGAAGCCATTAAAATTGAGGAGAACAATTCATTAGGTGAAGGGATTATTTATGTTTTCAACTGCTTGAAGAGCAATGAGAATTTAAATTTTAGAAGTGGTGGGAATCACTTTAAGGGTGAGATTGATTTAGATAGATTAGCATCTAAGATTGATAAAGATATTGATTCATTAACCAATTTATTATTTGATTTTGTTGGAGATGTAGCCAAGATCGATGTTGATACTGAAACTAATTCAAATGAAGAAGCTGGGAAAGGGTTACTCGAACAAGATTTTCTTGAATATAATGAATTATATCAAAATTTGAAACGGTATCAAGATTTTGTGAAGGATAAAAATGAAAATGAGGTTAAATTTAAGGACAATTTTCATGATTATCAAAGTGAGGATAGTATGAAGAAGGAGTCATTTGAGATACGTAAACGGTACACAACTAAGGAGAAGGAGAAGTTACTTAGATTTTTCGGTCCAATTAGGGTTAAATGTATTTTAATTGAATCAATTATCGAAAGCAATCCATTATTTATTGATAAATTGATTGTTAAATTATTTGAAGATTATAATGATTTAATTCCTATTTCATTATTGCATAGTGCTATGATTGGAATAATTAAATCGAATCATCCTAAAGTTGATTTTGTTGATAAAATCAATATTATTAAAGTGATTGATTGTATGGCATCAATGATTTATTCAGGTGGAGCCAAGAGATCTAAATCATATTTGTTTATGAAGCATGTTAAATTTATGGAGTTTCGAATTAAATTGGTTAATTTAGTAATTGATGAAAGTAAAAGAACAAACAGTGGATCACTTAAAACATTAAGTTGGGCAATGAATAAAATTGTGAATTCTCCTAAATTGGATGGTTATAAAAGGCATTTTGATAAATGGACAAATGAATTGAACAATATGAAAGATGCTAAAGTTGGATTTTGGAATCCATCAAATGTACATAATATTTGGAACAGAAATAAAGACAGTGAATGATAATGAAATTTGCATAGAGAATATTTTTAGAATTTTTTTTTTATAGAATACATAAGCTAATTAAGTTTAGTTAAAATTTGTAGCAAAAAATTGAGAAACCGGTAGTGGCATTTGGTAGCTTATTCGTAGTTTTTGAATAACCTTGTAAAATTTTCAGAACCAGCTGGTTTATTAGGAGGGATTTGCAACCAATTGTACTTATCATAATCGGCAGCACCATCAACAACATGGAAAGTATAAGCATTTCTAGATTTATCTGTTTTATTTTTACCAGATTTGTGAATTGTTTTACCATTGATTAAAACCAGAGTACCCGCTGGAATAATTGCTTTTTCATAAATTGATTGATCATTAATTTTTTCTTGGAATTCTTCATCATCAGGTGTTGGAAGGTAATCTTCTTCAGGATTATTCAAGTTACCAAATTTAGTACCACCTTTTTTGAAGTCTTTAACAAAACGCTTCCTTAGTGGATAATCTTGAGAACCAGGAATAAATTCTAAGCAACCATTATTGATTGTACAATCTTGTAATGCGAACCAAAAGCCAACACATAAATCAGGTTTTGTGAATAAAAATTCTGCATCATTATGAGGAGGTACAGCTGCACCAATATGTGGTTGTTTAATTATACACATACTTTGAACAGCTTTTGGATCTTGGAAACCTAACTGTCTACAAATTGAAGCGACATCATCATTGACAGTTATTTTATTAAACTTTTCATTTAAAAAGTGTAAACCATGACCTATTTTATTAATTGATTTATCAAGTGGTAATACAAGGTTATGATTATTACCTTCATCGATTAAAGCTTCAGGTTCAAAGAAGTAATGAATTTTATCAGCTGAGTCGAAAAAATACTTATCACCGATATGACCTTGTTTGTCTTCACCAGTGAGGAATCTAATTTTTGGATGATTTTTAATATGTACTGAATGTAAGAGGGTATCTATTTCAGCATTGAGTTCTGCAACGGTTTCCTTACTAAGGTAATTGACCATAGTAACATAACCTTCTTTTTCGTATTGGACCAATTCTTGAGGAGTTAAAGGCATGATTAATTGTTGATTGTTAAATGTTAAATGTTAATTTGTTAGATGTTAGATGTAATTGTTTGTTGTTATTTGATTGATTAACTGAGAGTTAATAAAGGGGAGAAGAAGAAGGGAAGTTACAAAGAAGAAGCGAGTGATGAGGAGACACTATATAGGAAGATGGCTAGAGGATACGGGGTTAATAAAGAGTCCATCCAATTAATAAGTCAACCACCACCGTGCACGTCTCAGCCCGAAACAAAGGACAACCTGACGGCTATTGTCTTATCGAGTCATGACTCCGATGCAGCAGATCAGCGACAGTCACTTCTTCCCAGTGACAGTCACTTCCCTTCCCAGCGGACCCGCTCACGCAGGGCCAAGGTCACGCCCCCCGCGAGCGCTGCGCTGCGCCTCCACGAGCAGTTGCCCGTTGAACACGATTAGCAACAACGAGTGCACACTGGGAAACAGTCTCCACAGCTGCTACGTGTATCACATCAACAGCACACAATGGCAGACATACCTCCGTATGTATCACTACAGTATCATTCACCTTTAACTTCTTACTAACTACTTATGTACCATTTCGGTTTCCATCTCTCTTCTACAGTGCAGTTCTAAGGAAACTTATATTCTTCACTGCTATGATGATCTTAGCACCACTGTCAGCGTTCTTTGCAACAAACGCACTGTATTCTAACGCTTTAGTTTCAGGTGGTGTTGCTGCAGTCGTTGCAAATATCGTTCTTATTGGTTACGTTTATGTAGCTTTCAATGAAGAATTGGATGCTCCAGCCAAGGAGAAAAAATCAGATTAATTGACTATCTTATCGAGCAAACCTCTTTGGTTGATCCATAAGAGTAAATATTATCCTACTTCTTTGTACTGTACAATATTTTTTTATCATGACATGTCGATTGCCATCTTTAATATATAGACTTAACTTTCCTAACTAATTTTTTATTTTTCAGCTTAGAGTTTCTAGATCTCTAGAAACCTATCGGTAAATTTAAATGTCGTGTTCGTTACACTATATAAGAATAGAATAAATAGATTTTATATGAGATCAGAGGGATGATGTAGGTATAGATAGATAAATAAAACTAAACGTTAACTTTTTCTAATTCTTCTCTACCTGCCTTGGTGTATAAGTACTCATTGTAATCTCTTGCATCAGTCCAGACAGACCAAACAATAGCTGCTGGAATTGCAATATATAAAACTTGAGACTTGAATCTTCTGAAAGAGTTGAAAATTGCTCTTTGAACTGAACCATGTAATGGAGCTTGAGCGTATGGAGAAACAGAGTGGATAGTAATTCTCTTTTGTGCTGGGGATCCCATAGAACCCCACCAGCCCATGTATGCACCTGGATGAGTCATATTTGTATCTGTTAATGTGTTAGTCTAACAAGAGGTACAACTTCTATCTCCTACACAACACTCTTAACTAAACTCCTCCCTCACCTTTTTTCATGCCATGGCCTGCTCGAATTCTCTCGCTCTCTCACTTTGCGCGTCTTTTCATTGGCGGTGAGGACTCTCCAACATGAAAATTCCAGCGGTGGCTCAGCTTAACGTATATCTCCTACTAATACTACTTTCTACTACACACGGAATGGATATCCTTCCACTGTTCTTACAACACAGTCCTTACTAGGAATCAAGCCCTCGCTTACTTGCCTTTCAATCATTTTCTCTAGTGGTCCTTTTAAGTGATCCCGTAGTTGGTGGAAATGTTTCTGTTTAATAATATCTTCAGGACTTTCATACAACATCTTTAACAAAATACTAGGAACCATTGGTGCATCACTCAATTCATTTTTCACATTCAAAAATAATGGATGGTTTGTAAATATAATTGCCTTACTTTTAGGTAACTTAATCAATGCTTGCTTTTCAATTCGAACCTCAAATTGTTCAAAAGGAATTGTCTTGATATATTCACAATACTTTTCTTCATCCAGTTCCCTCAACTTTTCATAAAACTCACTACAATCAAGCTTCTTATCCCACACAAAGTGCCATGATGCTCTTTCAACAGGATCTTTAAAATTTTCAAACCACTTATTCATACTCTTCTTCAATTTAGTTTCATAATACGGAACAGGCTTATGAATTTCATCCATAATTTGTCCAACCAATGGAACAATAGGGAAACCTCCGCCTCCAAATGCAACACTTACAGCTGCACATTTATACTGTCCCTTCTCAATATCTTTTAAACAAACATAGAAATCTTCCATTGCTATCCTTGTTACAACTTCTAACGCATCCATTATCTCATAAGGATACTCCTCTTTTAAAAGATTGTTAATGAAAACTTTCTTACCCCCACGTTCAGAAAACTTGAAAAGTTTAGGGAACCGATGACTATAATGATTCATAACAAAGTCCCTCAGTTCAACAAGTGCAGCTTCTGTATCATCATCCTCCAGCTTCTTATAGTAATCATTCAGTTTCAACATTTCATGGTCATATCCGTTAAATATTTCTCTCTTTTGTCTGTGAAATTCACAATATTGATCATTAATCATCCCCCAATGATTCATATCAAGCTTAACTAACGCCATAGTTTGATGATATGGATATCTAAATGGCAAATACTGTCTGCTTTTGAATAGGCCATTGTTAACATCATTAACAGTTACATCACTAGGTTCGATTTTTTGTGAAAACTCCGTATAAGAAACTTTTTTCTTTTTATTGTAATAAAAGAATACAACAATAATTGCTATTATTACCACAACAAATTCATACATCGATCAGCTCCTTTTTTTTTTTACGAAAGCAAACCATGGTTATGTTTAGGAAATGACAAAATCTACCAGCTTTTAATTTTTTTAATATCTGCTATTGGGTAAGGGAACATAATTCCTAATTTGGTGATAATAAAGCACTAATCGCGTTTACCTCATTTTTCTTATCTAAATAGTACCCATATACAGACAGAATTTATAATTTTGACCAATCAAAACATAAGCTAGCAATTGAATGAAAAATTCATATGTTTCTTGAACTTTCCTTCAATGAAAGACTCATTAAGAAATTTACCAATCACAACTAATCGTGATTGATCTAGTGCAATCTCTGACACATCTTGTTTACCTTCAATAATGTCATACGTTTTACGAACACCTTGAATAACTTTATATTCATCACCAATAAAAACAAGCCCCTTAAGCCTATGAATCTCCATACTTTTAGAACCGCTTTCATCATCAGGCTCTTCCCATAAGAGATCTTGCAAAAACTTTTCAAAATTTTTAAAATCATCAAAACTTTCAAGCTTTTTAAAATCAAATGTAATAGTACCCATCCTATGATCATGAACATTCGTCTCAGTTTTCGCATTCTGAATCAGTTCTGCAACATCTTTACTCTCGTAAGCATGTAAATCTAAAATCTTGTCAAGAGATATATCACCAAATTTAGTCTCATGAATTGGTACGCAATTGTTAATCGATTTAACCCTATTCTTTACCCTTTCAACTTTCTCTAAATCATCTTCAATCTTGTCTATCTTGTTGAGGAGAATAACATCGGCTAAAGCTATTTGAACATGTGCAACAGTAACGTCGTTCTTTTTCTCAAAATTTTCATTGTGATGCTGATGATCATCTTTATCATCTAAACACTTTTCAATATTTTCTGCATCTAAAACAGTTATAACTCCATCAATATAGATGTTAGATAATATTCCATTGTCTAACCAAAACATAGTAGTAATTGGTCCAGGATCTGCTAATCCAGTAGTTTCTAGAATAATATGGTTGAAATCCTTTCTTTTAGCTACTAACCTCTCAATAGCTGCAACACCATTATCTTTCACTGTACAACAAAGGCAGCCGTTCCCTAAATCGAGCCACTCTTCAATCTCACTATCTTTGTCCTTAACAGTTAATGATTTTTCAATATCTATAGAATCACCAAACTCATTGAGAATAACAGCCAATTTTCTGTCACCTTTTTTGGCAATCTTTTCAAGTAAAGTTGACTTCCCTGATCCTAAATAACCTGTAAGTATTGTAACTGGTACCCTCTTATCCTTGTCTTCTTCAATAATTGTACCGCTTAAATCTTTCACTTCAGTTTTTACTTCATGAAAGACGATCTCCTCGTTTTCATCCTCAACTAAATCAGGAATCAATTCAACATCACTCATATTCAAAATTGACAATACCTAAAGATTTGCTCGTCTTTTGCAACTAATGAACCTTCACGTCTGAGATTAGGAGTTGCCACTTTTTTTTCACAGTGCACTACAAATTTACAACTGCTTGTGTAGCCTTCTCAAATATCCTTTTACAATTAGAGTTAAGCTTAAGAGTAACCCTACACAGTTTTTATTACATCCAATCTCTGTCATATATTTCAATGGCCTGTGTAGATGTGAAACGCCGCTGATGTAAAAATTATCAAACACTTCTTCTTTCGTTTTTATCCAGTTATCAGGATTTTAAACGTATGATAAACCATGCACCCATATCACACACTCATAGAGAAGATGAATACTTCACATATGTAATCCATATTGAATTTGTATGGTAGTTTAATCAAAAGTAGTTTCCGTGAGGGTCAAATTTCACACTCCCCACGTGCCAAACAGTCAGTAGTGTTTGTTTACATCATTTTCACATACAGCAGATCTCTTGAATTTTTCTTTTGTAAGATCAGTTTCTCTATACTCTAGCAGTATCAATGATTAGAGTATTACAAATAACATTAGACACAGTTTTTATTGCTTTGTCAGTTTGGAATGTCGCCATCTCCCCATATACTAAAGTGGAGGAATCGTTCAATGTCCAAGCCGTTCATGATTTGATAACATTGGGTTTAGACCAATTAGACCGATTTGATCACATTCATTTCCCTGGAGCAGTGAAAAGAACGTGCATTTCCGCTATACTTCTTGCTCTACCTGCGATACTTTTGAAATCTACGGCCAAAAGGTGGGCATTAGGGATTGCTGGGCTTTGTGTTGCGATTAACTCAGTCTTCCCTACACCATTATCAGCATACTCTTCAACTACAATCCAAATAATTTTAACTGAAACAAAAATATATCAACTTCTTTTATGCAGAGTGATTTTGGCTTTAGTTTCATGTGGATCAATCATATATCTTCGAAGATCACTTGAATATTCATGTTCTAAAAGGACGAAAACCATCGGATTATTGTTCTCAGTTTTCTTTTATCCAATGCCTCACTACTTATTCTATTCTTCTAGATTTCTTCCCAACTTTTTATGTCTACCGTTGGTTAATATAGCAATTGCACATTTCTTATCTGGTGACATTACCAGATCGATAGCATTATTCACAATTACAGGAGTAATTTTCCGTTTTGAAATTCTTGTCTTCACTGCAATATTATGTTTTATATCAACTACAGGAACTTTAGGAAGACAGAAATTATTGTCACTTAAATCTGCAGTGGTTACAACTACAATTTCTATGGTATTTGGACTCTTTCTTACCGGCAGACTTGACTCATACTTTTGGGATGTTCTCAGTTTCCCAGAAATTGAATCCATTTTATTCAATGTAATAGATGGTAACTCATCTCAATGGGGAGTTGAACCTTTTACAGCATACTTTTTGAAGTATCTCCCTAAGTTTTTTGCATCTGAATTTGAAATCGTGCCCTTGCTAACTTTAGGATTTTTTGTGATGTCGTTGAAACAGAAACTTAACAAAGAAGTCGCTAACGTGGATTACACTAACTATGGTGTTGGTACAATTACAACATTGATGTGGACAAGCTTGTTATACATTTTTGTTGTTTCGTTAAACGGACATAAAGAATGGAGATTCATTTTGTACACAATTCCAGTTCTTTGTATTGGCGCATCGTCATTTCTTCAATTTGCTATCCATTCATCCAAAGGAATTTTACGGTCTTTCCTATACATCATTCTTACACTTGCATTTTTCTCAAGTTTGGCATCATCACTGGTGTTCAGCTTGGTCTCAAGCTGGAATTACGCTGGTGGTAATGCTGCACAGAAATTAAACTTAAGACTAATTGAAAAATATCAGCATGATTCATCCATGTTAAGACCTGTAACTGTTCATTGGGATGTCGGTACATGTATGAATGGTGCATCACTTTTTACCCAAATTGGAGATAACAAGCTAATGAAGGATGCTTTCATTGAAGAGGAAAGTATTCCAAAGTACTGGGTGATTTACGACAAAACGGAAACATTCCCTGAACTTAACGAATTGGTGAACTACTTTGATTTTTGGATTCAGTATGATGATGAACCATTACTTCCTCTTGACGATGGTCATGAATGGATATTGATTGATGTTGAAGAAGGATATGCTGGAATAAATACAAAAACAATAAGAAATCTGATTGCAAATCCTAAATATGTTTTACTCGAGGCATCACAAGCGATCAGAACTTTGAACATAAAATGGTTTAAAAATCTATTTGAAACTGTTTTAGTAAAAGACACCAAAGCTAAAATTTATGAGCGTGTATCAAAAGAATAAGTTTCAGTAAATGCATATAATAATGTAAACAAATAATTTAAGTAAAATTGACTAGACCCTACGGTATCTTGGACCTCTAATCAATGCCGCCACATTACGCTTGTTTTTGAAAGCCATAAAACCAGCACCTGCAAGGAATAAAACAAACGGTATAAAAACATAGTGATGCTGTGATCCCCCAAAACCAGTTGGGTGGTCTTTCGAATAGGCACTATCCTTCATGCTTTGCTCAATTTCTGCAGCAGTACCTTGCACACTACCACTTTCATCAACTGGCTCAGTTAGGTCACTTAAAGTATCATCTGTAGACCCGATAGGCTCAATGCCAGCAACTTTTTCATTTTCATTTAGTTGACTTTCATCGGTATACTCTTCAGCCCGAGCGTGATAGATGAATACTTCCTTGATAGGTTTATCCTGTCTGTTTCTTTCAACTGCTGCAACAGCTTCAGCTACATCCATTCCTTTTAAAACTTGTCCAAAAACAACATGATGACCGTCAAGATGAGGCAATTTGTCTAAACAGATGAAAAACTGTGAACCACCGGTATTTGGGCCAGCATTAGCAACACTAACTCTACCAATTTTATCATGGTGAATTTCAAAATTTTCATCCTCTAAACCACTGTATCCTGGACCAAAAAGGGTTGGATCAGAGCCTTCTGGTGGTGCTGCACCTCTGTCTCCATAAATACTGTGTCCTCCCTTACCATCGATGTCACCTGCTTGTATAACGAATCCAGGAATAACACGATGGAAAGGTGTATGGTTTTCAGAGTATACGCCCGCCAATTCCTTGAAATTGCGAACTGTATTAGGAACAACTTTTCCAAAAAGACCTATAACTATGGTACCTAAAGGTTTGGACTCAGTTGTGCCTTCTGAAGATGTTGCTTGGTGAATATCCAAAATTAACAAATCTGTAATTTCTGGCTCTGCTTCAGGTATTACAGCAGCACTTACCAAACAGGCAACCAGAATGAAATATGAGTATAATATTCCAAAATAACTAGTGTTAAATAAACGCATTTGGATAAGAGTTGACGCAGAATGTAGATTAAAATATAATATTGGAATAATTACATAAACTTAGATTCTTGTTCAAAATGAGGGCGATCTCGGGACGCGTTAAATTTAATAGCGTGATAATTACACAAGTTCATAAACATGGTTAATACTATTAAGTAACATTGAAAACATTATATATTCGTTTAACAATAATAACATGCTGTGTAAGTGAATTATCAGCAATGATAGGGGCGATTATGGCTTCATTAAACTAAATACTTTTGGAACTCCACGTATCTTTTTCTTCCTTCGTTAAAGTGTTCCATTCTTTTGCAACTTTTTTAAGAATTTCCTTGTTTTCACCTAATGATTGTGCCTTTAATTGTGACATTCTTTCCTTAACAAATTTGTTGTAACCGTTTAATGGTTTTTTATACTTTGATTGCCATTCTTTGTATGCCTTTTCGTATTCTAATCTAAATGGTTCAGCCTTTCTCTTATAATCTTCTTTAGTAACATCAGGAAGGGATCTCCATTTTTCAGCAGCAGCAGCCATTGCGGTTGTGATTCTGTTTCCAGATCCAGTCGTGTGAAATTCGGAAAGATTTTCCTTGAAGAATAAACTGAAGGAAGAGATAGGTCTCTTAGGTCTTTCTGCATTCTTAACTTCAGTTATAGTAACTTTCTTTGGTTTCAATGTTTTCGTCTTAGCAGATGTTTTTGTTTTTGGCTTTGTTGTCTTAACCTTAGTAGCGGATTTAGCCGCAGCTGCCTCCTTTAAGAATAGTGAAGTTGTAGAGAAATTTTTAATAGATTGAATTGCATTGATTGCAATTGGTCTTTTGTAAAGTAATGATAACATTTCGATTGGTGTATCCGTTAGAGTGGGTGTAGCTGTTGTAAAATAACAAACAAAGCAATGACAACAAATCAGTTAGAGGAAAGGTAAAGACCGCACCGAGAATTTTAATAATGCGCGCGCGGTTTTAAGAGTAAATTCTTTTTTGATTTCCGATTGCAACTGATTGTAATCGATGAATCATTGTCCGCAATATATGCTAATATTCTTTCTTTCTATCCATCAACGTCTACCAACTAAATGAATGCAAGATTACAAAGAATATACAAGAACACAGTACTGCCCAATCTGGGAATTTGTTTCACTTTAATCTCCCAACTTTTCAACTGTTTCATGATGATGTTCTGTAAAATTTTGATATCGGATAAAGACTTTGAGAAACCTATGCATCCATTACAAATTCTTTTTGTCCGGATGTCAATCACATACTTCTTCTGTGTTCTATACTTTCTTTTCTATGAAAAAAATAAAGACTTCCCCTTAGGACCTAAAGATTATCGTGGATTATTATTATTGCGTGCAATGGGTGGATTTGTCGGAGTTGGAGGACAATATTGGTCATTAATTTATTTAAATCTTTCTGATACAATTGCAATCACATTTCTTTCACCAACAGTAACTTCCCTTATGGCTTTCATATTTTTGCATGAGAAGTTTACACTTATTGAAGCTATCGGTGGTATTTTCGCCTTTCTGGGAGTTCTTTTGATTGCAAAACCACACTTTTTAGTAGCTTTGTTTCAATCTTCAACTCCTGAAGGGGGTGATGATACAGAATCAACTCGAAGACTTATTGGTACTTGCTTCGCAGTTGTGTCTACATTGGGTACTGCTGTGGCAATGTGTTCCATCAGGAAGATTGGATTTAACGCACATCCTCTCTTCATGGTGTCCGTCTATGCACTTTTTACAATAATTGCATCATTCATCGGGATTTTGATACTTCCCGGACTAAGCTTTCAAATTCCACATACATTAACCCAATGGGCTTTACTAACAGCAATTGGAGTAACTGGATTCTTTATGCAATTTTTATTGACTGCAGGAATGCAAAGAGAAAAGGCAGCAAGGGCCATCTCAATGACCTATACACAATTGGTGTATGCTTCAATTTTCGATTTCATTACTAACGGTACTATCCCTGAAGGATGGTCATTAGTTGGTGAAATCGTTATCGTTTTAAGTGTCTTTTCAATCATCTATTTTAAGGATAGTTCACCTCGCGTCAGAGAGATTCCAACAGACACTGAAAGAGGTATTGAATTGGAATCATACAAAGATGAAACCAACAATGAAGGGGAAGAAAACCTCAGCAACTTCAATGTATCCTCAGAAGAAGAAGATCCGCTCATTCTTAACTCAAAGTGATTGTATAACAATCTTTCTTATTATTCTTCAATCCACGTGATTATTTTGGTGAAGAATCACTATGGGTTGGATATTTCCCTGTTTGTCTAAGCAGTGTATCATAAACTCGGTAGATATGAAATTTGTTTCCAACATTATCTATTTGTAACACGCCATCTACAAAGACATGTTCTCCTGGATAATGTCCAACACCACAATAGGAGCACCACACAAGTTGATGTGGTAAAGTTCTATTACTAGGATTTTCAAAGTGAATATTTGGACCCCGAGGTAGAAATTCATAGTTTCTAAAAACATTTCGAGGTGCAATGACAGTATTAGGTTGATTTCCTATCGGTGGCGATGCAGAGCGGTTTTTCGTGGCTTTTCTACCAGAGAAAGTGCTTGTGCCATGATTTGAACTTCCCTTATGAGGTGGAGAATGCCTTATCGCATTATTATCTCCATTGGTTGTAACTTGTGTAGCTATTTTGACCCTTTTTTTAAGCGGAGATACCGGTATATCCATCGAAGGTCGCTTCTTCTCTAGTGCTTCGTTGTCTATTTCTTTATTACTCTCCTCATTTCCAGACGATGGTAATTGGAAAGTCCTATCCATTCTGGTAGGTATGATGTAATTATTTTTTTCCATTTTATCTCTGATAAAAGCAGTCTTACCAGATATTTTTGTAATTGATTTGTCCGTTGAGTCATTTGAGTTCAATTTAATGTTTGAATCTTTTGCAACGTCTATTAAACATTCAATATTGAAAAGACGATTGTGAGCAATACATTCATTCAATTCCTTTATAAAGCATTGAACAAATGGATATCGCTGACTTTCGTCGATTCTTTGTAAAGCGTATCTTGCCCAGCTTAATACTGGAATAATATCTGGTCTATTTTCGAAAAAAATGTTCCATTCGATCAAATGATCATAAAACGAAAGAGCCAGTTCGTCTCCACTGATTGTACTTTTACCTTTCCATTCATCGGCAATATCACCTCCAAGAAAAGCATTTTCAATACTCCTTACAGTAGCAGACAACTGCAGATCCGTATTTGAAAACCATTTGATCATTACTATCATAACACTTGTAGGTATACTACTAGGTTTGATATTTGGTGGAAAACCCACTTTTTTAAGTAAATCATATGTTTCATCTGTAAACTGATGCAGATTTGGCACATTCCTTATCAATACATGAAAATTTGATAATTTTAGTAACTTAGAAACCAAAAAATCTACCAATTGCATCAGTTGTTTGGCTATTTTAAAATCTGATACTGGAATATTTTTAATGCGTAAGTTAAGATAATCTGGCTTCAAACCAGAATCACAAACATGATCAAGTCTTTCTGCTTCAAGTATTTTTTTGCTAATATATTTGAAAACTGGATGAATGTCATTAGTTTCAATATATGATACAATATTGTTAAAGTAAAAAGAAACATCTGTATTTTTTGTGTACAATAAATCAGTTCTAGATTTCGAAAGGTCATATGACCATTGATTTTCCAAAATGTGTTTGTTCGCCTTGATCTCTTCTAAAGCTAATTTGGCGTTACGATTTATTTCATTAGTGTTTACAGCCATGTATTTTGGGATTGTTTCATTTGTAATAAGAGATTCTTTCAATGTATATATGTTAGATTTGTCGTTATTGGGTATATTTGCCTTTTGGGCCAGCATTACTAAGAATGCTATACTTTTTATTGGTAAAAATCAAAAAAGCTTAAAGACAGAGTAAACATTGAAGTGAGAATCAGTACAGATGAAACATAGAAATGCCTCGACCTGGAAGGGGGATATGGCCTCTATTTATAGGCCGAGAATTTGGCGTTTCCGCCAAAGAGACGAACCAGCTGATGGAATCGTCCCATCCGCTTCTCTCCTCTTCGCGACTTATATTTGCACCTTCACCGCGTCTCATCTGTGTCAGAGTGGAAATTCTGTTACACGGTTTAGCGTGGATAGATAAAGATAGCATCATCTTATCCATTTTTAGAAACGTAGATCTTATTCATTAAATAATTAGTCCAACCATTTGGAGGTTTGATTTGTCTCCTTGAATAACAGAATATTTTAATTCAAGAACTCAATGAAGGACTCTGATGGTGATCATTATCCAGATTCTTTCCATAAAACCCAAAGTGTTCACAAGATTGACATCTTTACAAAATGTGCTGCAATATTGAAACAATACCCTTCTCGACCGGCACTTGCTGCTGCAATAATATCTGGGGAACACGTTTATTCGAGCAAAAGTAATGTCCCATTTTCTAGATCATTATTATGGAAAACTTCATTATTAAATATTGATACCATCAGACAACCTGGTGTAGATCGTACACCTCTGCTTGATTTAACACCTTTGAGAGAGTACAGAAAAATATATCAGAATATTGTAACTAATATTGGAATTCCTTGGCATTTACTTCCCGCCGATTCTAAATATTACAAATCTATTGACAATTCAATTGCTGGAGATTTAGATGAAGATCTTTCAAATTTGAGCATTTCCAATCCACCAAATGTGAAACGAAAATTGAAAAGGGAACTGATTGAGTCATCACAGAATCCAATTTCAAGAAACTATTCCCATTCCCAAGAATCCGATTTAGATGTTTTGACTGTGATAATAGCAGACGTTGAAAGATTATTCCCAGAATACCCTGATATGTTTATAAATAATCAAAAAAACAAATTGATGATGATAGAGATACTATATAGATTTGCAAAATGGAATAATCAAAAGAGACGAGATGAAGACAAGAAAGAATTGGGATACGTTCAAGGTATGCATGAACTTTGCGGTGTTATATTTGCTGTTTTGAATGTGGAATTAATTGATGAAGTCCCTAAAAATGAAGATACAGAGAACAGTAAGTTCTTTCAACAACTAAAGGAGTTATTTTCAAAGGATTACCTTTATGACGATCTCTTTACAATGTTTGTTAGACTTATGGAACCGATTGCTGATAAATATTTTACTTCCTCAGGAATATTACGTGAAAGTATAGTCTTTGATTTAAAGCTTCACCATTTAGACTTGGGGTCACAGAATCAACCAGGTCTTGCTGCGGTTTTGAAAGATAATCATATTGAGTCACAACTTTGGTTGACGCGATGGTTTCGTATGATTTTAACTAGAGAAGTTGGTCTCGCATATTCTGTTCGTATATGGGATGGCTTGATTGCTTACGGTTGTGTGGGAGCTTTATCGGATACAGTTACAGGTGGAATTGATATATCAGTATTATTGCCGTCAGTTATTTTGCTTCTTATCTTAAGAATTAGATCACAAATTTTAAAATCATCCGTACCCAGCCTGAAAGCCATTTTTAGTGTAGATCTGGAGGATGACTCAGAAGCTTTATCATTTCTTCTTCATTATCCAATTGATGAAAATGGGAGCATTAGCCGTTCAGCTTCACCATCTGTAAGCATCGATTATGATGACGATTATTTTGAAAAACCTGTTATGATGCATAGGCGTTCCATATCCAATGACGCACACACTCAAAAACTGATAAATAAAGCAACAAGTTTGCCAAGAATGCCGTCAGCTATTGAATTATTACGTGATGCTGTTTCCATCTGTGGATTATCAGATGATGAGTTGAATCAAATTGGCCCAAAATTAATTATGAAATATTCAAATGGTGACATCTATGAGACTTTTAATTTACTTAGAAAAAACAAAAAATCTTCTACAAATTTGTTTGCCGCCGTTCTGCAAAAAACGCAGTCATGGGCAGCTTCTCCTTCCGTAGATGAGAAAATTACTCCCAAAGCAGATGCATATAGAACAAGAATGGAAAGTCGATTGCAAAAGAGAGTTCAAGATAAATTGAATAAGTAAATGAAATTTTTAATATAACATAAATAAATTTGTTTTTAACTTTAAGAAACAACAAATACTTTGCTTACAAGCAAGGACTTATTTTTACAAATAATACCTCTATAAATTTAGATATCGTTACTAAAAGAAACACATTACAGTGGAATTAAACCAACAACTAAAAATTAACATAATACTAAACCTTACTGTTTAGATAAAGAAAGCTTCTCAAGTTTCTCCTTCAATACTTTTTCGTTTTCAGCAATCCAATTCAATGATTCCATATGATTATTTAATAACTTAAGAACATCATTGAGACTTTGTTCTCCGTCTTCTGAGATATCTTCGTTGATCAATGATTTGTTAAAATTATCACTAACATCGTTAACTTCAGTAATAAGAGAGGTAAAATTGTGTCCTAAAGAATCAAGTTTGTTTTCCAACATTTCGGCTAGCTTATATGCTTTCTCACGGGCCTCATCGTTAGTTTCTTTGTTGTTGATACCAGAAATTGGCCCACCAGAAGTCGTTGAAGATTTTTCAATAGATGCTAAAAGCTTATCTGACTGTTTTTCATAGTTAGTCAACAAACGTTCTAATTCCTCCTGTTGGTTTTCAATATAAGCTAAAGTTTGATCAATCTTCTCTTGTTTTTGCTCACATTGAATTGTATCATTGTATAACTTTGAAACAGCTTCTGATGAATTAACTAAAGTTTTGTCCCATTCACCGATCTTTTCACTATACGCTTCAAAGGTCTTTGATGAAAATGAAAGTTGATTGGTCCATTTAGTGATTAAATCATCCATATTTTTATTATTTATAGATAATTGCTGTGGTTTGAAATCTTCAAGTTTAACAGAAGATTTCCCGGTATCATTGGTGTTAACATCAAAGGTAACCTTCTTTTCATCTGGTTTAACTACAACTGAAGTTTCCTTTTTATCATCAGCCTTGGCACCAAATGAGAAACCAGAAGATGGTGGTTTAACAGCATCCTTTTTTTCTTCAGTTTTAGCACCAAATGAGAAACCAGAGGCAGGTTTGACATCTTCTTTCTTCTCTTCAGTTTTAGCACCAAATGAAAAACCGGAGGCAGGTTTGACATCTTCTTTCTTCTCTTCGGTTTTAGCACCAAATGAAAAACCGGTGGTAGGTTTTACAGCGTCTTTCTTTTCTTCAGTTTTAGAACCAAAAGAGAGACCGGAGGAAACAGTTTTAGTTTCATCTTTCTTTTCACCAGGTTTAGCGCCAAATGAAAAACTCATTGATGCAGGCTTAGTTTCATCTTTCTTTTCTTCAGGTTTAGATCCAAAGGAAAATCCGGTAGTTGCAGGTTTGGCATCAGTCTTTTTCTCCTCAGTTTTTGCGCCGAATGAAAAACTTGTTGTTCCAGGCTTAGTCTCGTCCTTCTTTTCCTCAGGTTTAGCACCTGAAGAGAAAATTGGGGTTGCTGCTTTGTTTTCCTCTTTCTTATCAGCAGGCTTAGATCCAAAGGAAAAATTGCTAGAAGGGGCACCAGTATTATTACCAAAAGAAAATGAAGGTGTTGATTTTGGTTGGTCGTTACCTACACTTGGTTTCGAGTTAAATGAAAAAGGCGTGGAAGCGGGTTTTTCAGTTTGTTGAGATGTACCAGCTAAGTTAGGTTGAGTCGCTGGTGTTGATTGTATAGGCTGAGCTGGATTGCCGGTTTGTCCAACGTTGTTTGATGAAGAAGTTGCTCCTCCAAAGCTAAACCCACTAGTTTTTGGTGTAGCGTTTGATCCTCCAAACAGGCTAGGATTCGATCCTGGTGTTGCCGCCGGTGCCGATGCCCCAAAAAGTGGCTTCGCAGTAGTATTACCTGAAGCAGCTCCAAATAGTGAAGTTTGAGGCTTGGAGTTGGCGGTTCCTGAAAACAGAGATGATGATGCGGTTGCTGCTGATGGCGCCGTTGTGTTGGAAGATCCAAACGCAGGCGTAGAAGCTTTATTATTTCCAGCAGATGCACCAAAAGAAAATGTAGAACTTGGGGCATTAGTAGATTGTGGTGCCGTATTTGCAGTTCCAAATCCTGTAAACCCAGAAGAGGACTTAGATTCACCGAATCCACCAAACGATGCCGCATTCCCTGGTGCCGTGGTGTTATTGCTCGTGGTATTAGAATTAAAACTAAACGCTGGCTTAGAGTTATTTCCACTGCCGCCAAACGGGCTGTTGCTGCTGTTGTTGTTGCTGTTGTTAGAGCCAAAATTGAAACCAGATGCTGTATAACAAATGTAAATATTAAGTTAGTAAAGCTATCCCAAAGAAAATTAAAGCAAGTATAAGTTCATGGTACATACACATTTGTTTTAGAGAAACTTATCTATTCTCAATCAGCTGAATCTTGCAGAGAATGCTAAACAAATATATTTGATTATCGTTATTGATATGAGACATGATGAGAGTTGTCAAAAAAAAACCTCTAGGTATACAGCGACAACATGCACGTGACTCTTGGTTTTGGGGACATCAAACTTCGAGAAGAGAGAAAACTGAATATAAACATCTTTGGAAATAAGGGATGGGGTATTAAGCTACATCGCATTTACAATACAGCTTTAGAGATATTATTTTATCTAATTGATTTTGTTATCAGATTTTATTAACTTGCCTAATTAAAGCCGTTTATTTTCACGAGGTAATTATACTTTTTATCTGATTCATGCTGAGTGGCTCTAACAGCGCCTCAATTACTCCGCAACAGTCATTTGCTTATCTATCATCTACCAACCTTGTATATCGTGATGAACTCCCCCCAGAATACAGGATGCCCACTCTTTTAGGTGGTGATGATAGAAATTTGAGAGGAATAAATAGAATTGATAATGAGGAGAACATACCTGACATAGATTTCAAAGAGGCGATGTACAAATTTGATATTGAGCCTTCGGAACTTGATCAGATAAGGCAAGGTAACATCCGCAAAACTCTATCTGAAAATGAAATGTCTAATTACGATGAGATGTTTGGGACAAAATTGCCATACAAAAAATTAAAAACACCAAATCTAATTACCAATTGGGGTTCGTATTATGCAAAAAATAGAGCTTCTCAAAAGCAGGAAAATAAAAAGTTTTACAAAGCTAAACTTAGTGATGGTATCTCCGATGAATATATTCCCAACCTGAGTTCTTTCAATCTTTCTAAATTCGGGATCGCAGATCCAGCTCCAAGAGATGAAAAACCTCTAATAGAGAATTCTGCAATGGTAAAAAAACCTAGAGCAGCTAGTATTTCTGCCCAAAATAGTGAAGTTTCTTTGGAGATCAAGGCACGACATCCGGAAGTTTTGCCTAAGCCAATTGAAATTGATTATGCAAAGAAAGCCACTAACAGAGAAGACAAAAGTGATAGTGAGTATTTTGAAGTTTCTGAAGAATCTTTCAAAATAGCAGACTCTCCAGAAAGAGACCCGGATAAAATCATTTTATCAAGTATACCCAAAAACTTTCAATCTTTATCTTTTAGTTATAGGCGAAAAATGCTTACAGATTTACTACCAGATAGCCTGAAAGATGATATTGAATATAAAAATCATTTGACAAAGATTTTGAGAAGAAATTCAATTTCTACATCAAGTTTGGGTTCAATGGCGTCTATGATAGCTTCTGCGAGACATCGTAAAAATACCGTTTTGCCAAACTGTAATGAGATGGGTTCTCTTCTAATGTCCACATGGAAGCTTGGAAGAGTTTTTAATAACGGAAGTTTTGGTATCATCAGAGAATGCTTTAACACTGAAAATGTTGACGAAGTAAAGGCGGTGAAAATTATACCAATCAAGCAAAGTATCAAAAAGTTACACAAATTTCAGTCTGAAATGTTTATGTGGGCAAAACTAAATCATGAATCTGTTGTTCCCCTAATTGATGTTCAAATCACTTGTGACAATATATTTCTTTTGATGCCACTCCTTCCAGAGGGATCTTTGTATGATAAAGTTAAAGCTTGGGAAAGTAGTAGAGTCCCTTATGAGAAGAGACAAAAGCAAATCAAACAATATATTACCGGAATAATTCAAGCTATCGCATATCTGCATCACCATGGTATACATCATGGTGATATAAAATTAGAAAATTTTTTGTTGCAAGATGACGTGCCCAAAATTTGTGATTTTGGATTAACAAATTATGATCTGGATTCGTATAATCATAACTTAAGATCTGGTGAACTTGGCGTCAAAATAAGAACACAGATAAACGACGTAGTATCGCAACTATCCAGAAAAACATTCAATTTAAATTCTCCAGACACGGGTTCTTCTGGCATATTTGGATCTCTAAGTAGTGCTGGAAATGACACCGAGAAATCAGCTACTAGTATGATAAAAACGGAAGATAGTGCCAATGATATTTCAAGCGAACACAGTAATATTGGGTCATTACCTTATGCGGCTCCTGAGCTTCTTCAATCATGCCCTACTTCTGTTGATAGAAATGTAGACATATGGGCTTTAGGAGTCACTGTTTTTGCATTGATCGTTTTGAAATTGCCATTTTGGCATATCTATGAACCCAGGTTAAAACTCATGATTTTGGAAGGGAACTGGGAATCTGAGGACTGGAAGGAGATGGTGCAGAAGTACCCTGAAATCACCGGATTGGGAAGTATAATTGAAGTTTGTCTCATTGACAGAAGTAAAAGAGAAAGTATTGATCAGATCTCAGAAAGAATGTCAAGTCAACAGTAATGTATATTAGCGTGTAAAGATATATATAAAATATAGTTTGGCAAAACTATTAAAACTACATTTTGGTTATTCATGTGGGTATTTATTTATGCTATAGAAGGTCTAACGCGTTTTGCCCAGTGATATCACTTTCTGACAATAATGTGATGTGTGGCATAGTTCGAGAATCCAAAACCCTGTTTTCAGCAAACATTGTAGAACTAACGTTGAGAAGTTCCTCAAGTTCAGCATCAGTAAGCTGATTACTTTTTCCGGTATTCTCTTTTTCATTATACACATAACAATTTTTACCTGAGTTTTGTTTCTTGGCACTGTAGAAGTCCAACAATGATTGCAGCATAGATTCTTTTTTGCTTTTAGAGCTAATATTATTGGTATTCCACTGGTCGGATCCGTCAAAATCACCCATCTCAATAACTATTCCTTCAAGTACTCTTTTCTTTATAATTCTTTCCCAAATAGCCTCTTCCACGGTAGCAAGCGTCGCAAGTCGGTATATTAAACATGGCTTTCTCTGTCCTATTCTGTGTATACGCGCAATGGCTTGTATATCCACCATGGGATTAAGATCAGAGTCATAAAGAATCACTGTAGTGGCAGCTGTAAGATTCAAGCCTAAATTTGCTGCCCTCGTTGATAGCAAAAATATTTTGCAATCCGGATCAGTTGTGAACTTATTTATTGCATCGTCTCTTTCTTCCTTTGATGACGATCCCGTTAAGCTGCAAGTCGTCAATGGAAATATTGATCCATTAGTATCACAAGAAGGATGTTCAGTAAAATATGTGTTGAGAAGTTCCAAACTATACTTGAACTGACTGAAAATCAAAATTTTATCGTCTGGTTTTTCCTTCAAAATTTTTGGAATTAAAGAATCTAAGGATTGGAGTTTTGAAGTATTTTCAATCATTTCCATACTAATCGGTGTATCATCATTCCAAGGGAAAAAGTAATGATATGGAGAGTCACATATTTGTCGAAGTTGCATCAATGGGTTAGAAATTCGCTTACTCCTGATTTGAGATTGTACAAAAGTGTAGTGGGTATCCAATTCATCCTTTACCTTGAGCGAAGAATTGCTTGTTTCGCTACTTTTAGACTTGAGAAACTCAGGTACGTATTTCAATAAAGAAGGATAGTTGTACTTGATGTATAAAGGAAAAAAAGTTTCCAATAAAACCTCTCTGAAACTAACGTTGATTTGTAGTAATTTTGAGTATAAATGAGCTTGCAATGGTGATAAATCTGAATATATGATATATTCTCTTTTTGGAGGAAGAGTCAAAACATCCTTTTTGAGTCGTCGAAGTATGAAAGGCTTCAATATGGTATGTAAATTATTCACCAGAGCTTTCCGAATTTCCATTGAAACAAGTGTATTAAATTCACTTTGCTTTTCACTGTTTATTTCACTTTCTTTATCAGATTCTACTAGTGATTCAAATTCAGAAAAATTAAAGTAATTTTGAAAGGTAGCAAAATCATGAAACACATCAGGTAAAATAAAATTTAACAACGACCATAATTCAGCTAAATTATTTTGTAGCGGGGTACCGGTTAATAAGAGTCTATTAGAAACATCTAAAGCTTTTAACTTTGTAAACAACATACAATTTGCATTCTTCAAACGGTGGCCTTCGTCAACAACTAAATATGCCCAAGAAATATTTTTCAAATATTGAAAATCAATCAAAGAAATTTCATAAGATGTCACTATAACGTTAAATTTTCTAAGAGATTTCCTTCTAAGTTTAGCTCGGTGCTTTTTGTCGCCTATGTAAGGAACAAATGATAAACCTGGGCTAAAGGCATTCAATTCAGTAGTCCAATTTGATACAACACTTAGAGGTGCCACAATTAAAAAAGGACCATCAATGCCCTGCTCTTTCAAAAAAGTTAACAGTGCAATCGTCTGAACTGTCTTGCCTAATCCCATTTCATCGGCTAAAATTCCATTCAAGCCATTTTGAAATAAACTAATCAACCAGTTCATACCATCTATTTGGTGAGGTTTGAGGGCAACATTGATCAAACCCTCTGGTTGGCCGTAAGCTTCTCTTGATTCGTTATTTTTTATTTTTTGTTTTTTTATAGAAACACCGTTCTCTTTATCATCTTTTGTACTATTTTCTGTTTGTTTTTGGACTAAAGAAGAAGATATAATCTGAGAAAATGCTTTAGATTGATCAATTAAACTTTTTGAGTTTCGATTTGTCAAATTTTTCAGGTTTGTTTTTTTCTTTTAAGTCTTCATACTCTCTACTAAGTAGCTCTGCAAGTGATTCATCTTCTTGCAGCTCATCCAAAGTCATTCTAGTCCCGGTATGGTGTAATACAACTCTTACTCACTGAACGGGGAGCCAGGCCAACGGACTTCTTTACGCGTCGCATAAATCTTTTTGCAGCGCCGATCGACGAGAGCTCAAATTTTATTTTCTTTCGCGAAGATCCGCAGCTCTGCAACTTGAAGTCGAACAAGACAGATTCGTGTTTTGAATCTATGCGGTATTACGTTTCGGTGTTTCCCTATTCCACAGGCACGCTTTAGGATCACTGAACTGATTTATTGTAAATAAACTATGTCTACAGCACCAGAATCAGAATTGACATCCGCTTCTGCTACACCTGCAGCAGTAAATGAAAATGCAGCAGCCGAACTTTTTGCCCAAGCTAATTTGTATTTGGCAAAGCAAACAAAACCAGTTATTATTCCATCTTTTGCCAAATGGTTTAACATGAATGAAATACATGAGATTGAAAAGAAATCACTGCCTGAGTTTTTTAGTTCACAATCCAATCAAAAGTATAAAAATCCGGACATTTATAAAAGTGTCAGAGATTTTATAGTTAACACATACAGATTGAACCCAATTGAATACCTTTCTGTAACTGCAATCAGAAGAAATATTGCAATGGACGTTGGCTCTTTGATGAGAATATACGCATTTTTATCAAAATGGGGTATTATAAACTATCAAATTGATCCAAAGACCAAATCATTTGCCGTTGGTCCTCAGTTTACTGGACATTTTCAAATTACCTTGGACAAACCTAGTGGCTTTCAGCTGCAAGCATTTGAAAGTAAAGCTTCAGAAAAGGAAGAAACTGAAACAGCAGCTGAAAAAAAGGAAGTCGTTGATGATGTTGCATCAAATGATGACACCAAAATGGACGTTGATGAACCAGATCTTAAGAAGCAGAAAGTATCAAATTCGATTACTCCTAACACAAAGTTGAACTTGCAGTTAAGAAGAAACGTTTATGATTCTGTTGATGACGCATTGATTTTACAAGATTCTAATGCTAATTCATCCAAACAGGTCAAAAGAATGTATTGTGCAATAACTGGTAATGATATTACCGAAACTAAGTACCACAACTTGAAGAACAAATCAAACATATCTCTTGAATGTTATCAAAACTCACAGTTTGAGGATTACTTTAAGAACACAGATTTTGTGAGGATTGACAAAATAAATCTTAATAATGACTCGACACCTTGGTCAAACAATGAAATTTTACTTTTACTTGAAGGTATTGAGATGTTTGGTGATGACTGGAACTTAATCTCGGGTCATGTGGGATCAAGACCAAAGGATCAATGTATTATTAAATTTATTCAACTTCCTGTTGAAGATAGTTATTTGTTCAAACAAATATCTAAATCAAGTTATGTTGAATATTTGAAGAAGCTCAAGAGCGACAAAACCATTGATTTGTCTGCACTTCTATCCAAGGCTAATGATAGTATCCAAATTCAACAGACCCAAGAAACAACTACAAAAAGTACAACCACAATCACTAGAACATCAAGTACAAATGAGAACATCAAAGAACACGTTAATACAGAACTTGCTTGTCAAGATAAAATCATCACTTCTATTCTCAAACTTGCGCTCCGTAAATTTGAGCTGAAGCTTCAAAGTTTTATCAATTTAGAATCACTTACTAGTGAAGAAAAGAAACTCATAGAATCTGAAAGAGAGAATCTCAATTTAGATAAATTAAAAGTGAAAAAACAATGTAATAAAGTTCGTCAGCAACTTCTCAAAGCATCAGATATTGTTCAAGTGGTCAAAGCGGACAGTGAGATTACTCCGGAAGGTATTGAATCTGCTATATCAGAAGCTATTGGTTTGATCGATCGAGCTATTAGCGAGGCAAAATATGATCCTAATGCAGAATCAAGTTTGGTAACTAAAAAAGCTGAAAAGCTTGAATCGGAAGAAGTCGCTGAAAATCAAACACCAGCAACTGAGGATGATTTCGAACCTATTTCAGTTGTTGAACCTAAACTTTTTACTGTATGGAGTGCATAGGTTGTATTATATTACTTGTTGACTTTGTATTATTTGTATTAACTCTGGCTTTACCTGTAGCCTTGAATGCACAGTGTAGTCTTATCAAAAAAAAAACGGTTACCTTAAGGGGAAGGTCTACGCGCCACCGCTGGACCATCGATTTTTGATCATGCAAATGCATCTTCTTTAATTTGTTCCTTTTCCTTTTGCCGAAAGTTCGACAAATAAAGAAGAAATAACTGTTTAGGTTCAACAACATGTCAGCAGTGAGACCTAAACCATGGGAAAAAAGCGTTGTTGAGTCATCATCTCCAATAGAGTCATCGACCAATAACAATAGCTCCTCACTAGCAACTTCTGCTCCATCAGTTCCCCCGATCCCAAATATTTCATCCACTAGTACACCAAACTCCTCAGTTGGTGGACCTAATTCGACATACAACTCTGCATATGGATCCAGCTCTTATGGAACTTATGGTAACGGGTATGGTATGAGTAATTACAGCGGCTTGGGCGGTTTGAACAGGTATGGTTCTATGGGTGGTTACGGGGGATATGGGGGGATAAACGGTTATGGAGGTTACGGTGGGATGAGTGGTTTGGGATTAGGTGGAATAGGTATGGGGGGTATGGGTGGTATGGGTATGAATGGTATGGGCATGAATGGTATGGGCATGAATGGTATGGGCATGAACGGTATAAATCAACCAGGAGGTTTCGCCGACGCTACATCGAGAACATTCCAAGTTCTTGAAAATGTTGTTTATGCAGTTAGTGCTGTTGCGGCACTTCTTGAAAGTACATATTTTGCTACTTATAACAGTTTTTTCACCATATTGGGTGTTGCAGATCAACTTGGACATATTGGAGGAGGCGTTGGTGGGGCGCTTAAGGATACAGTAACAGGTGTTAGTGATTCGGTCAAACTCATCAGTGATGGCTCTGACAATGGTTCGTCTCCACGTGGTCCTTTGGGGATATTTGCATTATTAACATGGTTAAAAAGATTATTGAAAAGACTATTTGGCTTCTCTTCACGCAGGGAGAATTCTGCGCATACATTACTCCGGGAGTTTAGTGCATGGAGGAATGGAATTCATCATAAAGATCAAACAAGAAAAAAGCAAAAAAATGGACTAAACTTGAAACCTCTATTGGTTTTTCTTGTGGCTCTTATCGGATTACCAGTTGTGATGTCTAAATTTGTTAGATATATTGAACAGTACAATCAAAGAGCGCAGTCAATAAACGGAACACAGCGTTTGACTAGTATCAACGGTATACAAGGTGTTTATCCTAATGTGGAAATAGATCCAAAATCTCTAGAATTTGCTAGGGCGATATATGATTACATTCCAGAACGTGAAGATGAAAATCCTAATGGATGGAAAGAGTTGAAGCTTCTACGAGGAAATTTGGTGGCAATATTAAATGACATAGACGGATGGAGTAATTGCAGAACACGAGACGGACGAGTTGGTTACGTACCTACCAGTTACTTAGAAGTGGTTAAAAGAGGTCAGAAGCCAAAGAATAAGTCCGAAGAAAGCGCTTAGGTCGATTAAACTGTGAAATCTCATTTATCTACTTCTTAAATTAGATTAAAATCACCAACAATGTGATACACATCAGGTGCAAAAGTTTTCACTTTTTCTAACCATACAGGAGTTACAGTCCTCTGTGACAAGAGCTGTAACTCTTCTCCTGTCTTTTTCATGTAATTAGCAAGGTCTGAAACACCTACATTTTCATGCACGTGCAACCAGCTTGTCGTTGCTCCATAGCAATCAATAATATTGCATGCATGGCTCCACGAGTCTGTGGATTTAGGTAACAAACCTAAGTTTATATGAGATATATTTAAACCTAGCTTAAATTTATCGTTTTCTTGTGCAATCATTTCCTTGAATCGTTTTGTAATTTTGTCATTACTTTCCAAGAAAATTACGCATCGAGATTGTAATACTCTTTCTATGCTAACCTTTTGATCAGATAAAATTACATAGGCGGGACCAAATCCATTCTTTTCGATGCCCTTCACCAACCCATCAACAGAATATGGATTTATTTCCCAGCAGAACAATCTTCTAGCACCTCTTTTCAAATATGATAAGGTAAAATATCCTATGCCGGCATACATATCAACCACATCTGTACTATCCGAGATATCTTGATAGGATGAAAGTATTCTCGCCTTTTCTTTTATATTTCCTCTAGAAAACATAGTGTGTGTCGGCATCCAAGTCTGGTAAATACCGTTTTGCACTGTATGGCACCAAAAGTTAGTAAAATCTCCATATAATGTCAACAATTGTGTAGGTGATCTTATTTCATTATTTGATTCGGGAATTGGGTTATTCACAGCCAGATGCGTTAGTTGGTTGGTCTTGGTGGAATAATATTTCAAAATTGTAGTTAGCAACTCTTCACGGCAGTCCTGTGATAAATCCTTCAATACTGATTGCCAAATTTCAGTATCAAGTGTACCTGGTGGTAATAATAAAAGAGGTGGGTAGATCGAAAACCTTTTTGGGAGTCTCTCGATTAACAAATTTACAGTGAACTCATCGCATTCTGTATTTCGAGTCAACATGTCGGCAACTTTTTGAGACAGTGTACCTGAGGTATTATTCACTTCTTTGGTAACAATTTCAAACACAAGGCTGGGTAATTCTGTCTTAATAGAACTTATCAGATTATCAAGAGCTGTAGAAGTAATGTCGTCTACTAAAGAAACTAAAAAACCACCGAATGTTTCATCTAGCGATATTTTCGTCCCTTTATCAAACAGCCCTAAATTTTCTAGTAAACATTTCAAAGGTTTTATACTTTTAGAGTCTTTGAGGCATACGAAATGTTTTGTCATCGGGTTAAAACGCTCTCGATAGCCACGGGATTCATTAATACAGGACTATTTTGCTACTTCGGACAAAGTGAAAACTTCGCTGAAAATAATGTTGGCTCGTCACGCGCTGGCTAAAAGCGTAAAATTTGATAGAGTCAAAAACCGGAGCTCTAACTTACACCGCCTGTGTTCGTTGTTGGAGGAAAGAACAGAACAGAAAATAAACGCTAGCACTTAGTCTGCAGATAAATAAGTTACAAATTCATCTGGCAATTTAATGTACACTTCACAGAATCAAGATACTCAACTCAACTTGCAGCAAATGCAACAGATACAACAGATGCAAGAGATGCAAAGGATACAACAACTGCAATATCAGCAGATGCATCAAATTCAACAGATGCAACAAATACAATACCAACAAGCACATACATTGGCAGGGGTTCCAGGTGGAGTTTCTCAGTATCAAGATTATAACGTTGATCAAGGTACCGAAGACCCATCATACTCCCAAAAAGAAACTATACAATTTCAAGAGCAACAATCCTACCCACAGCCAAACTCAATAGGAACGGTTGCATCTACAGCAGGCAACTCTGAACCTCATCTTACTAAAAGAGCACGTCGTAGGATGCAGATGCAAACTAAGTTTGCAAAGCTTAATCAGCAGTTTGTTGCCGACAAAGATGTTCATTATCGTGACTCTCTTATTCAACTACAATACAAGCTTAGTACTTTGCAATCAGGTGAGAATCCTGAACATTTAGAGAAAATTAGAGATCTTGAAGAGTGGAGGGATTGTGAGCTTATAAGATTGAGACTTGCTGAGGAATATCAAGTAGAATTTCTTAACAAATCGTTTAAACAAGAGTATGATGAAACAGTAGCCAATACCACAGAGATTGTAAATATGGTCAAAAATAAACTGCAAGAAAGCTTGATTAACAAAATTAAGCAATTGAAGGAAGATAAAGCATTAATAGACATTGTGACATCCTCAAAATCTACTGGAGTTGGGCCATCCTCCAGGTCAAGAAATAATATAATTTCCGATAATGGATTTGACAGCCCTGTTACATCTTTGTTTAATACTAATGGTGATTTCACCGATGGAGATGGTACCAACGGTAATACATCAGGATTTGATACAAATAATAGCAACTTTTTCTTTGCAGGAGAACGTAGGTCAAGAAGAAAGCGCAACCAAGATAGCGGTGTACTTCACGAATCAAATGTTTCAAACTCGAACGAGGATTCATATGACTCTGGTACAGCAGCTACGAGCTCTTCTAGAAAAAGAACTAAAACTAGCAGTAACAATGGTTCTTCTTCCAATGAGAGTGCACCGAAAATCCTGACGGAAAATTCTGTTTTGAATGAATTTCTTTACGGCAGTAACTTTGCTTCTCGAAAAGAAAAGATGAGTAGTAAGCATACCAACAAGAGTACGCCACAGTGTCCACCGTTGAAACCTGAAGAAATCAATGAGGATCTGTTAATGCTTCGAAATTTTACATAAAGATTTCTTCCTTCATAGCGGAATTTCTTGTTTATATACATAACTTACATCGCCTTATATTTCTCAAATTTAATCAACTCTGCCGCTATATCAGATTTTATTGAGTCGATGTTATCAGTTTTCTGATTTTCTTTGTAAATGGAAATAGATAAGTCAAAAATTTCGTTAGTTTCCACTATTCGATCGTTTTTGTCGTGAACAAACTGCTCCAAGAACTTAGTGTCGTATCTTACATCATGAATCACTTGGTGTAATCTTTCATTAAAAGCTTGAGATTCATTGACCAACCTAAGTATATATGGCAAAGAATTCAAATGTCTTTGTTGTATCAGTTTTAATGCATGCTTATTTGAAAGGGGTATCTTGTGCTCCAACATTATCTTGAGGAGTTTGTATCTATTATATGTATCAAGTGATATTAAAAGTTTTCCTAAAGTGAATGGGCTCGGTTTAAACTTATATTTTAACCATGAAAATTTTAATTTGGGGTCATAATTGTGTAATTGCTGGAATGTTTTGTTTAAAATGTCTATACGAAAAATATCAATTCTTTGGGAAGCCTTAGTTGGTATAACATAATTCATTTCTGAAATATTCTCAAACTTATTAATGACACTTTCCACAACTTGAAATGCATCCTTTGATTTTCCAAACTCGGTATATTTTTCTATAATCAAATCAAATAGATATGGGTCTAAATGAAATCTCTTTAGTTTCATTAATTCGAGGGTATTGTTTAAAGAATCAAGAGACTTTAAGTGTTTGATAAAAGTTGAAGCTGTTGACCTTGTTAATCCAGATTCGTTCGCCATCAACTTCATTATCTCGTCTATTTTGAAGGGAAAATGAGAAAGAAAAATATTCCACATCGCAGGGTAAAATACAAGTCTATTTAGACCTCGTCTTTCTTTCATTTTTAAAATCCTTTGAAACCTTTCATCCAAGGGAATATCCTGCTGCTTCCATAAATTTAGTAAAAACGAAAAATACTTTGTAGTTTCAAATGATGTGAGTTGTATTCCCCTTCCATTAATTTGTATGTCTTCATATAATTGTACTAATTTTGGTAATAAAAGCTTATGGTCTTTGGATATTTTCAATCTTAACAAAATTCGCATAAACCTCTCAAATTCTTCACGTTTGAGATGAAGAGGTCTTGGTTCTGGCAACTCAAAGTATAATTCCAGTAATCTTTCAACATTCTCTTCTCCTAGATTAATCAAAAATTGTTGGTGTAGATAAAAAGGAGGAGTTAGTCGGTTTATTTTAAGTCTTTGGTATAAGGTATATGTATTAGATGATAGCTCACTGAACTTTCTAGTGGCCACACTGATCTTGACTAATTGCTGCTGTATGTTTTCTGGAAGCTCCTGGTCTGACAATTTCGCTTGTAATTCCTTCATTCGAGATTTGGGTAATGAGAGATAATTGTCAGTAAACGAGGCTAAAACTCTTGCATAACATCTTTGAAAACTTCTGTATAAAGTAGGAATCTCTTCTAAAGACTTATCGTTTAACAATGAGTAGCTTGATGGTAAATTTAGTCGCTCATACCAAGAAGGTAAGTCTGATATTCGTAAATTATTTTGCCATGAATCAACGTTATTTTCTTTATTACATTTAATATATTGAAGAAGGTCTATTCGACTCATTGTTGGTTGGGGCGTTTGCACTTCTGGTCTTTTCACTATCAGTTCGGTAGGTGTTTCCTCTTTAATATTGATAAAATGTAACTTGGGAACTTGAATATATTGACCATGATATCGGTTGTTTTTTATTTTAAGTCGTTTTAAAACAGGTCGCAACATTATTCAAATATTCGGTACTTGACTTAAGGACTTCTCAAGGTGTATATATTAACTATGCGTATACTATTATATGAAAAGTTAAATTGACAGATTAGCTAGCGTGCACCGAATTTTTTTTTAAAACTGGGAGCAGAGCGCATTATAGAACTCGAGCTTGACCCTTGATCAAGCGTCTAAATTATCAAGTAAACTGAATCACTCAATGATACAGTCCGATATTCTTAAGCAATAAAAAGGTCATCTAAATATTATTTTTAAGTAGTATCATATAAATAAAAACTGTATGAGTTAAGTATAAGAATTCTACACACTTGCTATCGGATATATTTCCTGATACCTCCTTTCCAGATCTCAAACTCTACAATTTTAGTCTCACCGGCAGGTATCAGTGGTCCAAATACACACCTAAGTTTACGGTAAGATTCGAAATTATAGTTTTTGAGGTAGCTGTTATTTTCCAGGGCACTTAAAAACTGCTGATTTTCTGGTTTATCCGAAACACTTTGTGTGGATGTTAGTAAAGGTCCTTCATTAGGCGGGGAAACAAGTTCGTCATTTTGACTAAAGCTACTGTCAATTCCCAATTCGACACTAAATTCATCAATTAATTTTTCATTTAAAATCGGTGAATATTCTTTGCTTAAGATAATACGCATGTCAACGCTGTTTAACAGTGGTAAACCCAAGGCTGGTCTGGTACCTATTCCACTAACCTTGACTTTGTATGTGTTATCAAACAACTTTTTCCTTTCGCTTTTTAATAAACTCTTTAGATCCTGCTTTTGCTGTGTTGAAGAAAATGAGCTGAAGTCTTCCGATGAGACATCTTCTAAACTGACTGATTGGGTTTTCATCGAGCTGTTTATTTCGTCAAGGTACTCCAATTTTTCAAAACTTCTTCCTGCTTCATCAACCACACCTTCACTTTTCATTAATTGACGATAAATTATACCCACATCATCCCATCCATTCATCCAGGATAATTGATACTCCATATTGAGTTTCCATAACATATCATTATCAGCAGTGTATAATCCACTGACAGGTTTATCACTAACTTGGTTTGTGATTATGACTGTTATACCATGTTTCTTAGATAATGTTTTCAAATTTTGGCACATATTCAACACATATTCAGCTTGTTTAAATCCTGGCAAGTCTGCTCTCAAATGATGTGTCAAAGAATCAATTACTAACAACTTAATAGATGGATCTCTTTCTAACATTACAGGTACTTGGTATTTTAAGATGTGGTCTTGTTCGTCTAGGTCCGCCATGACTTTGGAACATGTTACAACATTATCTAATTTAGGAAAGCAACCTATTCGTTCTTTGGATATCCCATTTGTTTGTAGCAAATTACTATAATTTTCCACTATTTGCGTAAGTCTATCAGTTGGTAAGTGCGATTCTGTTGGGATGTATAATGTTTTAATCGTATTGACATCCGAGTCAGATTCTGAAAACACGGACGGTCCTAATCCGCCAAATTCCAGTGGTAACTGAATAGTAATACTCAAAGCTAAAATAAAATTGGTTTTCCCGCATGATGACTTGCCAGAAACTTCAATAAGATGACCGATTGGTATACCCCCATTTAAAGCAGTATCTATTGATTCGTCACCAGTTGTAAAGAAATTAGGCAAGTTATTTTCGCTTTGATCTTGCAATGGTAATTTGACAGTTTTCAAACTGCTCTCAAGTTTCTCTGATTCGTATTTTTTGACAAAGTTTTGTATTATGGAATCGGCTATATTCAATTTTCTGCTCACTGTGTTTGTCGATGAAAGTAAAAGCTCACAGGTTGAAATTTGGTTGCTTCGAAATGAGCCCAACAAGTTAGCACTCTGTGAATCACTCAAAATATCAGAATTTTCATGAAGATAATTATGGATATCCATGAACTGTAGTTGTTGATACTTAGCCGTTCGATATCAGTTAAATGTGGGTTAGTTGACTGGTGTTTATAAATATGACGCGTACACGAAAATATTATAGGTCTTCCAGATCGTGTCTTTTGTTGCCAAACACAATCTCAGAATTTGGGAATTTAAGGATTAAATATACAAATTTGGGTTATAGTACATATTATACAAAACCTTCATCGTCCTGATTAATGTTAGCCATTTCATCTTCACTCATTTCGAAATCATTCTCATCGTCATAATCTGCGTTTTCATGAACAGTTTGAACATCATCTTCGTTCATTTGTGCGTCATCTTCATCTTCTTCAAAAACGTCTTCATATATTGGTTCATAGTCAGAGTTATAACGTAAGTCGTATTCGTTATCATCTTCACCTAATTGCATCCCTTCCTCGTCAAGAGTACCAATTTTACTATTTCTTCTTCTAGATGCCGTAGACTCATCTGTAGTTTCATTCAATACCGTTGCAAGGAAGTATAAAAATGCAACTCTTTTCTTCTTTTTGTTGTAGATAAAATACATGTTACACCATATAACACTCAAATCATCAATAAATGACTGTTGTGGGTCAAATTGGAAGCAAATACATTGATCTAATTCCATATGAGTATTTATCGTTTGCCATATCCAATCAAGACCTGTTGCTTTACCTGATGATATAAGAAATGAGTTTACTTTGGCAATCAATTCCGCTGTGGAAGGCAATAATGTGAAATGATTCGGCTCAACAGCAGAAAAATCATGGTCCGGAAATGTTGCATTTAGTGCACCAATAAGATACCCAAATAGCTTCCTAGATGATGGTTGTGATAGTGGACCAAAAGGAGAGTCTAATTCAGATGTCGTATTTTCAGGTTCAGGAGTAGGAGAATGGAATGAATGTGATCTTCTTGATTTTTGATCGTCATATGTTGATATTACTGGTTTTGTATATGAATATGAGAAAGATCTATTTTTTAATTGCATGAATTGTGAATTCAAGCCATCAATTGATTTACCTGAATTAACTGATGAAGAAGAATTTTGACGCTTTGGTTTGATTAGTTGGTCATCGGCATTATTATTGTTGTTTTCTGAAGTTGTTGCCTCGTTATCAGGAAAATTGTACAGTCTGTCTAAAGTTTTGTATAATTTTCGGTCTGACCCAACAGGTTTTGTTGTAAACAAGTCACACGTTCCTTGGATATGCATATCTGTGGTATTGAACGTCAGTGCTTGATTTACCAAGTCTATATCGAATTCGTCAATATACTTCATTTTAACTTCAAGTATTTGGATTTAGTATTTTGAATTTGTCCGTATCAATTATTTAGTGAAAGTTTGTATTTAATTAATATTGTAATTGAATAAAAAAATAATCAGCATTATTGTAGATAAACTATAGTGGATAACAATAAAGACTACATTTTGATTGTGTTGTCCCGCAACAGAGCTGTAAAATTATCGTGTACCCTCCCTCCATATACAGCCACTACTAATTCACGAAAAAAAACAAGGTGCACGGGTCAGACAATTAATTTACCAAAATTGCTCTTTGTTTACGGTTTACCAAACACATTTATCAATAAAAGATTCATCAAACCTGTTACTTCAAAAATGTTAGTGGATTGAAAAGAAGCAATGTAAATGGTTTATATTAGAGTTAAAAAAAAGTATTGAAAAAAACAAGCCCAAAGCCGGGTTTGAACCGGCGACCAACAGATTTGCAATCTGCTGCTCTACCACTGAGCTATTCGTGCTTTATAGACTTCAAAAATATTTTGGCAAAATTCGTTCAATCAGTTTTTTGACTCAAATCACGTGATTAATTCTGGAATGTATTTTAAAAGTGGTTACTTTGCTACACTTTTTGTTTATTTTATTCTTTAAAAAGCAGTTTTATTAAAAAATGACAATAATTAGACTCTTTTCTTGTTTAATGACTAAATATCGGTATGTATATTTGTAAATTAAAACTATGGAAAGACTTAAAAAACACCAGTTTGACTGCAAAGACATGTAGTTTAATGTTTACCTTTTACGAATGTGGGCACAAGCTTAGGAATTGTCTATGCATAGCCCAAAAGCATTTTTGTAACAGTTATCAATAAAATCAATTTATATTTTTTCTAAATATAAAACAAAAGATTTTACTGTTGAAAAAGTGGCACTATTTGTTATAAATCTATTATCCGTAGTTTTTGAGTTTTATACACTTATAGTTTACCAAAGAAACAAATCTTGACGCCGATGGCAAACCCAATGTGAGCTAACAATAAAAGAAGCATACAAGCAATCATGAATTTGTTTTCATCATCTCTGAAAATTGTTGAGAGGTAAACTTTTAATTTAAATAAAATTGAGGTACCACTTAAGATAACACCAAAACAGATGCATAACCATTTTAAGATAGTATCTAAGCTTTGGTGATTGACTAAGAATCCTCTAAAAATTGACAAAAGAGCAGCAGGTATCCAAAGGAGGTTAGCATAAGAATAGATGGAAATAAGTTTTGTCAAAGGAGCAAGAAAAATGACTTTAAAATAGAATTTCAAAACCAAATGTAAAATCAAGGGTATAATAAAAGTATAACCATAGAGAAGGTTAATCGAGGACACAATCATTTTGAAATAATTGATTTGGAGTGAACCTGTATCTATACCTAAGAACCAACCGGCAAGTAAACTTGTGAATGAGTTACAAAAGAATAAAAGAAATATAAGTGAAGCTGTAATCCAAATTGAACCATATAAATCACCCAATTGATTAAATTCATCAGCGGAAGGTTTCGAAAGTACGTTCATACTTTTCAAACAATTGCTAAAAAAATCTTTGGTATTGAGATCAAAATACTGTCTGTAATAGTTCAATGAAAATATGCCACCTTCGTAAGTTTTTTTTGAAGAAATTTGAGGGATTGACGGTATTGATGGTAATGGCATGTCATTGTTGTATTTTGGAAGTGATGATGTGGTAGTAGATGGATTGAAATCATTAGTGTCTGGGGATATGACAATGTCTTCGTCATCTATTTGAAAATCATCGTTTCCATCAGCAAATGGATCATTAGTGGCTATCTTTGTGTATTTGGATGACATTAGGATAAGGTGTGTGGAAGTATCGAAAAAGGTTGTAAGAAATGGCGTAGTTAGAGGGAGTTCAACAGCACAGTCACTAAATTGTAGCAAACTGATGGAAATCGACATTGTCGCGCGCAAAACATTGAAAACCAAGGGTCCCCCCTTGAAAATGGAAATCATGAATTCGTTGGAAAGACTTGCGGACACGAAAGATTTTGCAAAAATGAAAAAGTAAACTTTTTAGGAAAAACGTAAAAATTCGGGTAAAATACCCGAGAAAAATGCGAGGCGAGAATAAAAATAGCCGACCCGAACAATTGCCCAATCCGGAAGGCATAAGTTCTAGACCGGGCGGTGCATGGCTGTGCTGGTTTTTTGTTTTGGTTCAACGGTTTTCAGGTCCAATTGTTCAAGCGCGTCTTGGTACAGAACGAGTTGCCTAAATAGGAAGGTCGCTCAGGTACGCGGGAAAAGAATGTTGCATTTTGCCGTCGCGGTTCTGTTTGCAGAGTTTTTTTTTGCAGTTGCCACTCGCGCCTGAGGTTCGAAATTGGGTTTGTGGGAAGTTTTTGCGTTTTTTTGCGGTTTTGGGGGGAAAAGTTGAGGGGAGTGCGCGCCGAATGACCCAGTGGTTGGGTACCCCTGAAAATAGTTGAAACTGGAATTCGAAATTGGGTGAGGTGAGTGTGTGTGGCAGTGAGAATGGTCCGTCCATTCTTATTATGTCTTTGTGTTCCTTTTCTTCCTTCCTTTATTTTACATCACTTACTTCCCTTTATTCTTACTTTTCATACACTTAACAACTAAGTCCAAATAACCCTTATACTTCTAGTACTTGGGCCTTTCATTCACTTATCACCTAAAAAGTGAATTCCATATCCCTTGACTGGTATCATATTTATAACCTCTCAACGTTAATAGCAATTTTGGTTTAAATCTCAAGGTAACAACCACTCCCACTCCAATACTTTCGTTTAATTATATACTCTACTTTATTTTAACCAAGTCATTCATTTACTTACAAAGGTTACCCAATTGATATAAGAAAAAAAAAATCAACAAAAATTATTACTATTTTCAACATCCAAATTTTGAATCATTAATTTTTCTTTTTTTTTAAAAAAACTATCACTATGTTGTTCAACAAAGTCTTGATATCCTCAATATTTTTTTCTTTGATACCCTCTGCAGTTACTGCACCTATTGCAGGTGATGCTGATAACACTGTTAACTTTGTCACTGATAGTGCGTTCGTAAACTACATGAAAACAAAGAATCAGATCAACATCCCAACCCCAGGTACTGTTGTAGCCGATGATGACGATGATGATGATGACCATACCACCTCTACCTCAACTTCTTCTACCTCCACTTCCACTTCTTCCACATCATCATCAACAAGCACTACCGAAACTCCCGAGGTTGAAACAACTCCTACACCTACTCCAACTTCCACTTCCACATCTACAACAGCATTTCCATGGAATGGAGATTTTAATAACCATCAAACAACTTCCGATGATAAAACTACATCTTCATCTACTACAGCATTCCCATGGAATTTTGATAACCAGTTTACTACTTCCGATCCCACATCCACATCCACATCAACAACACTACCTCCATGGATTGCAAACCTTGATAACAATTTAACCGCTACAACACCAACTGCACAGCAGCCATATGATACCAAATTTACTGATAATACCGTTGCAGACCCTACTACCACAGAGGGAGCGGATACAAACAACGTTCCAACTACAAAAACTAGCACAAATCAGGAACCTGTTTTATCCACTGATCCACAAGTCACACCTGCAACGTCTAATTCTGCTACAAAACAATTCACATATGTACGTACTACCCCTACATACTCAAGTTCTCAGATACAATATAACGCCTCCAATCCTGTCAAACCAACTACATCTTCTTCAACATGGGTCGATACTACAACTTCTGATGCTGAAGTGGATCAAACGACTGCTGAAAATCCAACAGCGTCACCAATTACAACACTGACAGTTACAGCTGAAGTTCATCCTACCACATCTTCTGAATCAGAAGCAACAAAGGGTAAAATTAAACCTGAGCCAGCGCCAACACCAGAGGACTCCACAGTGCAAACTACAGCACCAGCAACAGAAGAACCTCAAGTATCTACTAGTTCCGCTGATACTGATATTCCTTATCCAACTACCGCTGGGGATACTGCTATTGATACTCCAACAATTGCTCCTCCTCCGACTACCTTTGAAATTCCAACTTCATCGTCCACTGAGGAACCAATTTATCCAACCACTACTGCTTTACCAACCGATGAATTTGCAAGTACTGCTTTTCCAACTGATGAATTCAGCAGTACTGTTTCACCAACCGATGAATCTAGTAGCCTGGTTGTACCAACTGAAGAATCTAGTATTGTATTACCAACTTCGACTGAAGAGCCTTCTGTGTTTGTTCCCACAACTACTCCGGTTGAGAGTTTGACAGAAGCTCCAACAACTGCAGTTGTTTCGACTTCAAGCGAACCTATTGAGTCAGCAATCCCTACTATTTCATCTATTGAAATTCCTGTCTCAGTTGCAAGCACTGAATCTTCGATCACCCCAATTACTCCAACTACTCCAATTGCTCCACCAACATCCACTTCTGCTGAAGAAACTGAAACGGAATCTTTGACTACTCCTACTCAAGTGAGTTCAGACAGCATTTTAGCACCAACATCAACATTCACTTTATCATCTACTTCATCATTGATTCCAACACCTGCTCCAACTCCAGTTTCAGTTGATAGATTTACATCAGCTGCACAAATTCCACAAAATGTTACAAATCAACAACAACCTACTACGACAAGATCGAAAACAACTAGACCTACTCCCAAAACATTAACCACATCATCCACTACAAGAGCGCCAGAATCCTGGTTACCAACTTTTATTGTTGCTGAACCTTCAACTGCAACCAGAAATGCTGATGAAGATGATCAAAATACTACCACTTCTGTTCCAGTTACTTTATTACCAAAGGCAATTGTTCCAAGTCATACTGCTACACCGGTTATTGCAGATTATGATTTAATTACTATTGGTTTTGCTAAAGCTTTGAATTATGCATTTATTGTTCAAAATCCAATTTCTTCAGCACAAATTATTCAGTATCTTCCAAAAGCTTTACTGAATGCTTTCAGTGGTTTAGATTCATCTCAAATATTTGTTAAGAAACTTGTTCCTTATTCATCAGAGGAAACTGATTATATTATAACTGTTGCTGAAGTCTACTTTAACAAGGAATATATTTCAAAATTACAAGATGCAATTTTAGATCCAACCTCACCATTCCATACAAACAAAGACCCTACAATTAAAGCTTTGGTTGATTTGATTGATCCTAAGATTCCAGTTAATGGATTGATTAATTCTCTTAATTCAGCAGCTGCATTGGACGCTGATGATGATGGTAATTCATCTTCGGATTCCGAAGTTGATAACATTGTTAAATCCTTAGGTTCAATGGATGGTGTTGCAATGTCAGCATCAGCAGAATCCAAAGCAAACAAATCATCTGATAAGAAATATATCATTGGTGTTGTGGTCGGATGTGTTGTTGGTGTTATACTATACATTGCTGGTGTTGTTTTAATTTTTAAGAAAATTAGAAACAGAAATGCTCAAAAGAATGCATCACAAAATGTTTCCGACGATGATGTTTCCTCATTCAGTGACAATTCTATTGTTTTCAATGAAAATCGTCTCAAATACAGTAATTCTGAAGGTGATATCAGGTTAGATTCAGGTTCCGGTTCCGGTTCCGGTTCTGTTTCTGATGCTGCAAACCGTACATCTTTGAACAACATTATTAGTTACTTCAAATCTGGTGACCAACCAAAATTTGCACCTGAGATTTCTGCTCCAATCAATGTCAAGAGTTCTTTAGGTTGGTAAATTATGACTTTGAATCAAGCAAACCGTTAAATCTCGCTTCAATTCTATAACCTATGTTTTTATGTTTATTTTATTTGTTTTTTTATTTATCTTTTAGATAGTTCTTAAACTCTTTACCCTATTACTCCAAAAACAAATAACCTATAAAAGCATTATCGTATTATAACATTAAATTACAATCCTTATTCAACAAGATCAAACTTTTCTCAAATGCAAGATTAGAATACACCATTTTATCTAAAAATCCCAATTCATCTTTTCTATCTTGAATTTCACTTAAATAGTCAAAACATACTTCATTCTTAATCATACCGCTTTCCAGATCAAGCCACCACAGTGCATCCCTTTTAAGTTGTTCATCAATAGACTCCATAAACCAGGCTCTCTCACTTGCCCTCAACTCATTCATTGTATCTAGTTTAAAAAAATGAGATTTAAGCCTTTTACTTAAAGATGGGAAAAGATTCTTGGAAATCTCGTATTGAATAATTGCAGTTAAAATCTTGTACTCCATTCTTACAGGCCTTTTAGTCTCGTTCGATAGCGTGTCAATACATGCATTATGCACAAAATGAACAGTATTTATAAGTCTATTGTAAAGTTCATCATCTTCTAATTTAACTTCTTCTCCAAACAAGGCCTTACATCTATAACCGTAATCTTGCCTGAGTTTTATTTTGTAAATTTGATTAAGTGATTTTCTGTGAAACGTGTGGACTTGCAGATATCTTGTCATTCGTACCAGATTTCGATAAATCGTTAAAAGTTTCTCTCTTTTAGTTGACCCACTTTTTGCAAGTAGTTCCAAGTTCAGCCCATGCGGGTATAATCTTCGTATTGGTGAAATTGAATAAAGTAACTTGTTCTTCACAAGCTTCACACCGGGTTGAATTTCCATCTTGCAATCTCCGATAATCTCTTAAACAGATTTGGGTGATGGATATATGAATAATTACTAAAAAGAGAAAATACGCGGAAACCCATTTGAAAAACATGCTTGAACTTTACCCACCCTGAAAGATTTTGCTTGGCGCTGATCACATCGGAAATTTATTGTGAGAGGATGCTTATTTCTGGGGTGGTTTCGTTATCGAATCACAAATCTTAAGGCCCGCCACGAATTAATGACACCACCAAATCTCATTGTGGAGTTAAGTTAACGCCACCCTGATATTCCTACTTCCAAGAAAGCAATGATTTTTTTATGGTATCTACATTTGAAGTACTTTCTTGTTTAACTACAACTTTCCCTTTGTTTCTTTGTCAGTATTACCTTACGTTTCTATCTCGTATCTCACTCCAAAGACTTTACAAATGTCGACGAAAACAAGCAAAGCACTCACATATCACAGTTACTGGGATCTTTCAGTAAGAGAAGTTCCAGTTTCATTAGACATTCAACCTCATGAAGTTGTTGTCAAAGTTCATGCAGTATCTATAAATCCAGTCGATGTCTTATCTCAAAGTATAAGTTTGTTCTTTTTAGGTTCATACTTAAAAGTCGTTGGTAGTGATTTTGCTGGCAAAGTATACAAAGCTGGTGCTAAATCAAAGTTTAAAGAAGGCGACCTAATCTATGGATTTGTTTTGAACACATTTTCTAATAAAGGTACCTTTTCAGAGTATATAGTAGTTGATACTAAAAAAGCAATATTTTGTGATAAAATTCCAACAAGGATGATGTTTGAACAAGCTGCTGCAATTCCTTGTTGTACTGCTACAGCCTATGGTGTTCTTAAGCAAGCTATGAAGAAAGGTAAAAAAGATTATGTCAAGGGTGGATTAGAAGGTAAGAAATTGTTTGTAATTGGAGCTGGTACATCTGTTGGTTCTTATGCTGTTGAAATAGCTAAACATTACATGCATGCTAAAAGTATCATTGTGACTTGCGGTATTAGATCAGAACAGAAATTAGAACATGCTGGTGCAGATACGTGTATCGATTATCATCAAGGTAATTCCGAAAACTTAAATGAGGTTTTGGAATTTGTAAAATTGAATGGTAAATTTGATATGATTATTGATTGTGTTAGAAATGATTTCTACCTAAGTTATTTAGACTCAATTTTGAAAGATCCAAGCGAAGGTGGTACAATTACACAGGTTTACGGTTCCAGAGCAATGAACATTAAATCTGCTTCCATTTTTGACCACATTCTTCCTAGCTTTGAGTACATCAAATACAAGCTGCTATATCTTTTGGGTAAAACCAAATTCAATGTTTCACAATTTAAAGTATCACATGACCCAACTTTAGATGTTGTAATCAGAGAAATGTGGGATATGGGTAGATTGGATATACCAATCGATAGCATCTTCCGCGGTTGGTTACAATATAGGGCCGCAATTGATAGAGTTGCTACATCCAAGTCTTCTGGCAAGGTAATTTGCATTCTCGATTAGTCAAACCTTGTAAAAGAGCTAAATTTTATTCCCTTAATGTACAAACTTAATTAATTATGATTTATTTTTTCTTTATTTTAACTCAAAAGAAAACAATAACTTTCTCATGGCGAGAGACCAGCTCAGTAATAAATTCAATATCCGCTGTTGATGAAACAATAATCAATCGATCAAGTTTAGGCGAGGTATCGTCATCGTCAAAAACATGAGGTGCCAATGCTTTACCCGATTCAACCTTATCTAAAGCATTTGTCCGATTGGTAATCTTGAAATCAACAGTTTTGTACACTTCATTATTATCAACAATCCAAGTCAAAACTTCATCAGCAGTTTTAGAAACCGGATCAATGTTATTCAATACAACTCTACCGGTGGCAGTTTCTTTGTTTTTAACAAGAATGTTGAAAATCCTCATCGCCATTTGATCATTCTTTGTCAACTCACTATTATGAAGGTATAATGTCACGCTAGAAAGCTTCATCGCAGACGGATCTAGAATCGTGTCATCTGAAAGTTTACTGGTATTATCCATATTTTCACGCGCAGCATCATGATTTAGGTTTAATATTTCTGACATACCTTGATTATTGTTAATAAACAATGCTTTATAATAGTCAGTTTCTTTACTTTCGTCAAATATGCGTTTCAGATAGTCCGCAGAGTATTGTTTATGTTGAATAGGAATGAAAAATAAGTCGTTCTTCATTGTCATCGAGTTGTCCAACAGTGTTGCAATATAGTTTTCTGGTAAGGAGTATAAGATTTCTGAAGTAAAAGGAATCTTGTTGTAATGGCAAAATATCTTTAAAACACTCAAAATTGAATTTAAGGAGTTGAATTCATGAGGTGAACTATCTTCCTTCATCATCGAAGCATGCAAAACATCCGCCGTTCGATCTGTTAATGTTTTTATATTTATTGCATGAATTGGTACTGAGCATTGTTGAGAAAATATTCCCAAAATTAGTAAATCCGTTGACAAACTTTCCATGTCTTCCACAGTTAATATAATTCGACAAATTTCAGTTTCTTTTTGGTTGTCACTTACCTCACTATCTGACTTTACAGGTGCTTTCTTTTCACTGTGTTTCTCCTCAATCCAATTTTGTACCTTTTCTCTATATGAGGCTGGATAGCACCACAAAGTTAACGGAGTAGTAAAGAACGTATCAATTAATGCCATAAAAATAAACATTGAATATGTTTTTTGTGAAATAATTTGTGCATTCAATCCAACTTGTAAAACAACAATTTCTACAATACCCTTACATGACATCAACACACCAACAGTTAAACTTTCTCTCCAGTACAATCCATTCAATTTGGCCGCAACCATACCACCTGCAATTTTCGAAACCATAGAAATAGCAATAAGGCCTATTGTCCACCCCCAGTCTAAGCCAGTATTTAGCAAGCCTAAGTCAACACTGAGTCCAGAAATTGCAAAATAAACGGGAACAAAGATAATATGAACAAGATCTTCAATTCTCATGGTTAAATTAATAACATAACTGTTCTCTCTAGGAATAATTGTACCGATTATAAATGCACCAAAAATTGGATGAACACCAATAATATCAGTAAAAAATGCAGACGCAAATACCATTCCCATGATTATGGTCATCGCTAGTCTTGATGGCGTATCTGTATCATTGAGTTCTTTGAGTACATTTTTCAAAAACCAATGTAATGCAATTCTGATTGGATAACAAATAAAAATAAACCACCCAAAAGCAAGTAGGACAATGTAGAGTGTAACAAGTGATTCTGTAGAATTTGCTAGTGTTATACTCAACGCCAACAAAACCCAACCAACCAAGTCGTTGGTAATACCAGCAGCTAGAACAACTGTACCAACTCTATCCTTCACCAATCTTAATTCAGTAAGGATTCTAACTAAAACAGGGAAAGCGGTAATGCATAAGGCGACAGCTATAAACACCATAAATGTGGTGAATTCAATTAAAGGTAATCCATCTATATTTTTTCTGTAGTCGTTCCATAATCCGATAGCACAAAGACACCCTACCCCAAAAGGAAGTGCCAAATTGAACAAACCAACAGACAATGCTGTGACAAGGTGAGCTTTAATAAATTTTATGTCCACTTCACAACCAACAATGAACATTAAAAGACAAATTCCAATATTGGCCACTAGCGTAAGGCTCGGAAGTGAAGCTGGCGGAAAAACATTTTCAGTAAAACCCGGTATACGACCTAACGCAGTTTTGCCCAACACTATACCAGTTAAAACTTCAGAAATAACCCTTGGTTGTTTTATTTTACTCATTGGTATGTTTAGTAGCTGTGAAATGAAAATGATAATTATGAGTTGAAAGAAAAATAAGGTGTAAGGGGATTCAAAATGGTATTCTAGCGGGTTCATACCGGCTATAATACCACCTGTACTAGCTGCCATAGAAGATGTATTTATCTGTTTCTCTTAAGTTCGGAAAAAATAGTTGGTAGAAGGAAAAGATTCTAAATAAAAGGGTTCAATCTTTCTCAATTGGCGGGGTTCGAAATTTTTCAGATCATCGCTTTTAAGCGCTAATATTTTTGTGATGCTACCTAATAAAAAGCCATTTATTCATCATGCAATTCATTACCACGGTTACCTTACTAGTTTGAGAGATTTATATTTACCACAATACTTTCTTATGCGTTGCCTCATGATTGAACCAAAAGAAGTGGAGCTTAGTAGTGATTGAGGGAATACAGCGGAGATATCGTTTATATTACATAAAAAACTAAATTTCGAGATGGACTACGGTAGCAAATCTAGTTGTGACTATTGATTGGTATACGTTGCTATGACCTCGTGCTCAGCTTTCATTAAAAAATTTAAAACATTCTTGCAGTTGTGAGATCTGAGTTTATCATGAACGTACTTATTGTTTCGGCATTATAGCAAGAAACAGTCTCACTTACTCAAATTATAATGACTATTTGTAATATTAGTTCCAAAAAATCAAAAGCCAATTAGTATTGAAACTACCTCAAAACAGAACCTTGTGAAACACGATGTAAAGTGGGTGTACATCTGTACACCCGTTTCCAGTTGAGATTATCAGTAATAATCATAAGATTTTGGTCAGACGTTCGCAGAAGTTTAAATCGCTGTATGATAAATATTTCACGCCCCGCTGACTGTAACGGAGCCGATTAGTCAAGCCTTTTAGTGCAAGCCTATACGCTAATTGCAAATATAATGCTAGGTACTCCTATTAACATCCAGAAGTGGATATCTGAAAATGAAGACAAACTACAACCACCTGTCAATAACTTTTGTTTACAAAGGGGTGGTTTTACTGTGATGATCGTGGGCGGTCCAAACGAGAGAACGGACTACCACATTAATCAAACACCGGAATGGTTTTACCAATTCAAGGGCGATATGCTTTTAAAGGTAGTCGACAATGGTGAATTTAAAGACATTCCAATCAAAGAAGGAGAGTCTTTCCTTTTACCAGGAAATGTTCCACACAGTCCTGTGAGATTTGCTAATACAGTTGGAATTGTTTTAGAACAAGATAGACCTGAAGACATGTTGGATAGGATGAGATGGTACTGCAAAAATTGTAAGGAGATTTGTCACGAAGAAGCATTCCATTGCCATGATTTGGGTACTCAAGTCAAAGCTGCAATTGAGAAATTTGACAACAATTTGGAATTAAAAACATGCGGACATTGCGGTACTGAAAATTCATCAAGACCACTTGTTTAAGTTCTTACAAAGTTTGATAAATCTAATGTAAACTACTTTAATGATAAATAATCTAAACATCAAAAGCTTCAGCCAACCAATTGAATAGTTTGTCGTAAACTATCGTGTTGGCATTATCATGAGCAATATTATGATCGGAATCTGTAAAGACATGGACATCGTAATTTTCGACTCCATTGATATCAAAATGATTCAAAAGCTGTAATGTATTTTGATAATGCACATTATCATCACCGGTACCATGCATAACTAAAAACCTGTAAACATTCTTAAAGTTGTTGTACTCAGAAATCTTAGCATCTTTATACTGATTACTATCAGAAGGAAATCCCATATACCTTTCGGTATAGATAGAGTCGTATAGGTACCAATTCGTTACTGGTGCAACAGCCAAACCGTACTTAAAGGTAACACCTTGGTCATACTCCAAAGTTTTTAAAGTTGTGAATCCACCGTATGACCAACCCCATATAGCAACTTTCTCCGTATCAATGTAGTCTCTGTCATTAATGAAATTTTGAGTGGCTTCTACAATATCTCTTGGTTCCCAATATCCAATATTATCTCTAGCCCATGACCTGTACTTCCAACTAGACCCTCCTGTACCCCTTGGATCAATATATAAGACAATTGCTTCCATTGATGAAGATACAATCTCTTCAAATCCATAACCAAAATCACATGAAACTTTTTGAATACCCGGGCCTCCATAAACTGAAACTAATACTGGATATTGCTTGCTTTCATCAAAGTTTGCAGGCTTTACTTCAACAACATTGATATCAACACCATCGCTCATTTTCATAGAAATGTATTCTTTAAAAGGAACTTGGTAGTTTTGCAATAAGCTATCAACTTGCTGAGCATTGTTCAAGTTCGGTAATGAATCAATATAGTTTTTTTCAGTAAATACGGTAAGATCAACTAGTTTCTGATACGGAAGCTCCGGTCCTGCATATTTCAAAAGACCCCATTTACCACCACTGGAGGTTTTCAATGAGTAAGATTCGATGTTGTTTAGATCCGTAAGCCCAATAAGTTCGGACTCACCAAGTACAACCTTGTAAACGTGTCTCTGAAGAGCATTTCCATGGGTACCTATAAAATAAACAGCATTTTCTGATTTATCGTAGCCTTTGACGCCCCCGATAACATCCCAATCACCAGACGTAATAATTTCACCATCTTTGTCAGATGCACTTTTGTAGTGGACAAGATGATCATGGTCATCAATAACCGCCATGTCAATGTAACCTTTGTTATCAGGCAAAACAAATATATCACCGTTATTTTTATACCAGCCTGAATAATCATCTGTATTGATGTTTCTTACAACAACTGTTTTTCCAGCCTTCAAACTAAAATGGCAAACTTGAATTTTCCTGCTTGTCCTATCCGTTCTTTTAAAAATCAAGTCATTTGCATTCAACCATGCAGTTTGATATATAACAAAGTCATCACCCAGTGATTCAACATCAGCATCTTGCTCTTCTGGTTGTTTCACTTTTATAAGTTTTGATTTTTCAATATCGTAAACAAACAAAGATAGTTTGGCGTTAGGATATCCCGGTTTAGGATATTTCAATGCGCTGATTTCTGGATAATTATTGTCACCAAAAATTTCTAAATTGTAAACCGGTACATCGGTATCATCCCATCTGATAAAAGCTAATCTATTGCCCTCAGATTCCCAATAAATCGCTCTGTCACTTGCTAAAACTTCTTCCTCATAAACCCAATCAGGTTTACCATTGAAAATTTCTTTAGTATTACCATCATTTGTGATAGCCGAAACCTTTCCCGATTTCACATTTTTCAAAAAGAGATTTCCATTGTAGTGGAAGTATACATTTTTACCATCAGGTGAAAATGCAGCGTATGCCAATGGCACAGGCGTTAAAAGTTCTTTATCTCCAGTTTTCTTAATTATAGAATGAACAGGTTCAACTGAAAGAGATTTAGTATCAACTAACCAGTATTTGGCAAATGAAGAGTGTCTCCAATGTTGCTTTTTCTCGCTTGAAACAATAACTTTATCCAATGATTTAGTTAATGAAACAATTTCTGCTTCTAATGGTGCATCATCATATGATAGTTTGCTTAAATCAATTATTTCTTTACTAAATTCTGGATTTGCAGCTTTTCTGAGTAATACGACATTACCCTCTTGAGTTAGAAAGTAACCCTCGTCATCATCACCTTTTTGATTATCCTTTTGGTCATCATCTTTTTTATTATCTCCTTTTTTATTATCTTTTACGTCATCATTTTTGTCATCATCACCTTTTTTATTATCTTTGCTATCCTCATCTTCGTGATCATCATCATCGTCACTGTCATCATCATCATCATCGTCGTCGTCATCGTCGTCACTGTCATCATCATCTCCCTCGTCGTCGTCACCGTCACTCTCACGCTTTTTTAGGCTTACTTCCTTGAAATCAAAAAAATTGATAGACCGGTCAAAAACCCAGTATGATCCTTGTCTCATATCATCTAAGTTCATCTTGACAAGTTCTAGAGGTTCACCTTGATTGTTGTCGTCATCAGAACCATTTCCATTTGAATCTGGTTTGTCTTCAAATGGTGGGGATTTCAAATCACCTTCAGGATCTTGTCCATTATGTATACCACCACCTGGTAAATCTTTATCAGCACCTTCACCAGAAAACAACATGATAGCAAAAAACAATAGTACGATGATCAAACCGAGCAAACCAATGACCAGTTTTCTTGTCTTATATGATGTCAATTCCGCATAAGTTTTTCTTGCTAATCTGAAAACTTTAGTTTTAAAGTCTTCAGGTTCTCCAAGGAATGCATGTCGACCGCCTCTCATACCAGGATAATAATCTAAACCGGAATTATCATCATTCATAGAAATACCATGTTCGATATCAAAATCAGCTAGGTCGTCTTCAATTTCATTATCACCTAAATTCAAACTATCAGAGTCGTCATCGACTATTGTCTGAACTGTATCTCCACCACCCATGACCTTCGCACAGCGTTATCAATAGATTGTAACAGTGAAACAGATTGCATTGATAATGGATGACCTTGAAACATCCGCAGCCGATCGACGTGAAGAAAAAAATCCTGTTAGCTTGAGTAGAGTTTACTCCCCGATCATGAAAAATTTAACGATTAAAGATTTACAATGCCTCTCTTGCTGATTTGGTTTAAAAGATAAGGAAACTAATTTACCCTTCTTAAAGCAAAATAATATGTCTTCTACACTTTTTGATGATATTTTCAATGTTGAATCTATAGATTCTGCCAGATACGACCGTGTGACGAGAGTTGTTGCAAATTCAACTTCTGCAGCAGACACAAAAATTACTATTGATATAAACCATGAACTTTTTCCAGTCAGTGAAAACGATACATTAACTATTACATTAGCAAAATCTCTTAACATAGATGATGATTCCGGAGAGAGCAATGATTTACTAAGTGCAAATGGTTCTTGGAGACCACCAAAGCCAGATCAAAGATCTCTTATGAACGAATACGATTATGTTATGCACGGTACTGTTTACAAGTTTGAAGAAGGTAAGAACGACAAAATCTCAGTGTATTGTTCTTTTGGAGGGCTTCTTATGTGTTTAGAAGGTAATTACAGAAATTTAGTGGGTTTGAAGCAAGAAAACCTATATATTTTGATGAGAAAGTAAACAAATACCACAGCTAATTCCTCTTCAATGTATAAATGAGAAAAATAAAAATAAAACATGTATCCATATGTAAAATGTATTAATTCTAAAAAATATGCACGGTAATTGGTAATTATATACCTTCTTTTAAATCCCACTCACTAAGACCTATTTCACCTCCTAAGGCGTCAAAGTTTTCTAGCATTTTTTCTCTTCTAACGTTAACTTTAGTTACAAAATCATCCCAGTATTCTTCATGAACATATTCATAGTTTATTTCACCACCATAGTGAATTGGTAATTGATCCGGTGTAATAAATTCTTTGAAAGGTTCATTAAATTTACATTTTTGTTTGGTATATGGATCAACGAAAGGCCAACATAACTTGAGGAAAACATTCACTAATGTTGGTATGTTAATAAATAGCGCACGACCCAATCTTTCTGGATAATGATACTGTAAAATGTACAAGATACTTTTACCTAAACCAACAGGTGGGACTTTTGGTTCATAAGTACAAGCTTCTGGGTATTTCTTGAAATCAACACATAAACACAATTTATCTTGCCCTTGAGGCATAAATTCAATACTTTTTTCTAACATGTAAATTAAATGTTGAATTTGTCTGTCTGAAGTTTTGGTGTTTTGTCTACCACTGAAAAGTATCAGACACGGTCTCTTTTCATCATCAAAACCAAATATTTGGTGTTTACCAGTTTCATTTTCTTCCTTGACATGATCTGACGTTATCCTTTCAAATTCACCACCAGCAATACCAAATTCTCTTCTCCATGCAATTGATCCGGTAATTCTTTTGATAGCTTCCTGTTCTTTCCAGTTACAAGCTCTCAAATACCTCAGAAAACATTGTTTAGATAACCAAGCTTTTTCATATTTGTTTAAAGGTTTCCATTGACTCTCAGGACAATCACCTTCCTTCACAGGGAACTTTTCAGTATTTTTGAAATGATTTAAAACACTTTGGTATATTTTTTCATGTTCCGCTTCCTTGATTTCTTCATAGGTTGGTTGATGATCTAATTTGTCTGAAGGTTGATGTAGGGCTTTAGTCACCAAAGGTTTATCATCCACCACTTTCCATTCCTTAACAGGCTCTGCACTCTTCCTACCAAACCAAGACATGTTGATTTTGCGCCGTACCTGAAAAAAGCAGTTGGTGTCAAACTAGCTCAAGAAGTATTGAAACTAGATCGGACAGAAAACGGAAAACAATGTTTTTCTTTCTTTCGCGACACCAAAAGCTGCAGTCACGTGCAGAAAATGTACAGAGGCGTTTCTAACAGTACTTAGTTACTTGCTATAAAGGTGGAGTGTCAATCATTCATGTTTCACTTTGCTGAAACTCTTGTCAAAAATATAGTCCATGGCTTCTTCCACTGGTTTGTCAAAGACGTATGGAAGGAATGGAACAATGGCTAAACCCAAACCGACTGGACCATAGGTCTTTAGGTTTTTGTTTCTAGAGTTTTTGAAAAGAATAGAAGAATATCTAACTGTGGAGTGAATTGTGAATGCTGGCAATCCCATTGAGGCAATACTCTGAAATAATGCTCTTTTAACACCTAAAACTTTCCAATCTAAATCATTATATTTAATTTGAGCTGCAGGATTGGCTAATGGTGTAGGATCCCATGGCTTCAATCCTGGTCTGTATTTTCCTTCTTGGCGTAGCTTTGCCTTCCAAGATTCGTAAGAAACATCACCAATCAAATAGGCCCATGAAATACCATAACCAAATTTGACTAAATATGGATGTGCCACTGGTCTGAAAGATTCACCAATATCTGAAGTGTACGCAATATATCTATGCGAGGCTTGCAGAATAGTCCGGAACCTGTTTGCATAAGCCGCGTATCTCCATGATGTTTCCGTAGAATCTGTATGGTCATTGCCAACCGTAGTTCCCATCGAAGAAACAGACGCTATTTCAGTTACCTTATCTTCCTTTGACATATCCTTTTAGTTCTTTGTTTTAACAATGTATACTTTGATGAAAAGTGGCAACTTATTCAGGGCGGGAATAGACGGGAAGAACTGCATCGCGAATAAACTATTCGCCTCCCCAGTTACGGAGGATACCGAAACTAATGTTCACAATAACCCCGCTGACGATGGCCATACGTGTCTTTTTGGAAAAGACACCACCTACTTCTAGAAATAAAAGTACAATTGCAAGACCACCAAGAGCAAATCCGACACATACTCCAATAAAAAGATCTTTGTAAGCCTGTAAATTCCTACGAATCATTTGGTGCCTAGTATTCGCTGTATTTCCTGTTACTGTTCCTGCTCCACCTTCATCAGCATCAGGATCGGTGTTCCCCGTAGGCTGATCAAATCTAATGTTAGCTGGAAACTCGTCAATATCGTGTCCGACAGTACTATCAATCCATCTGTCCTCTAATTCTTGAACTTGTTCTCGGGTTGCATTAGGTGGCAAGGAACGTCCATGCAGACTTAGAAACTGCTGCCTCAGCTCTTCAATATCCGTTTCACTAAATCCTTGTGAAAGTAAACGATTGAATCCCTTAGGTGCTTCAGAAGTTGATTTAACAGGCTGTTGATCCAACGAAGCTTCCTTGGCAAGCTCATCCTTTGTAAGATCTTCTCCAACAATACAATGGAAGTAAATTCTCACAGGTCCCTCTTCACCATCTTGAAGATACTGAATTTCTTTACTGAAATCATTTTGAGAAGATAAAACACGTCCATTATGTAAAAGCTTGAGCCTTTTAGTGCTCAATTCAGGATGCTCCTTTCTAATTTCGCTCCTAACTCGTTGTGCTGTAAGACCCTTCACAGCAGGATCCGTAGAATCTACCTCCACAATCGTATCCTTTAGACCGTTAACATATCTCACCACAAATTGCACTTTCATTGCCACTAGTGACTGATTAAACCTCTCACAATTATCATAGACACACGCCTGATGTCTCTTCTAACAAAGGAAACCCTCATCAAGTGGAAGCGCGAGAATAGAAAACTTTTTTCTCGAGTATAAAAGAGAGACAATTCGCAAACTTTTAATACCTGAATCACTCTTGAACTTTTCTCCTTTACCATAATCAGTGCGGCAAACCAATGCTTTACGTGTTGCTTTAATCGTTAATTTCAGTACGAATTGAAGCGTCATGCATGAGGTGAGAGAAATGGGGCTGATTACCCAGAATCGTCTTAGTATCTGTTGGCTGGAAGCTTTTTTTTTAACTTGCAGTCAAGGATCGGTGGGTTCATACATTTGAAACTTCTACTTGTAGTGTAAAATAGTTGCTTATCTTAAGTTCAGGTTAATTGATTAAACATCGATTTTATAAAGGGTGTGACTAGTTGTTCTTTTTACTGTTAACAGTTGCTGCAAGCAAAACACCTGGAAGTTCTTCTTCACCTGCCTTGTACATTAATTTAATACCGGAAACTATAGTTGCAATTATAATTATAGTTGTCCAGAAAAGTAAATTGAACTGCGCAGAGTAGTCAATCTTTTCACATGAGTTACCAGTCCAGTATGTAGTCTGTTTACCAGCATCGTCTTTACTAGCAGCACACAAACATTTATAGCAATCACCTACAAGTGTGCAAATACCATGACCGGAACACGAGTCAGTAGATTCAATGCATGCCAATTCGTTAGAAAAACAAACTGGTCCTGATCTCTTGGACTTGAAAATTGATTCAGTAGATCTCTTAGCATATTGAGAACTTTGCAAACTATGCTTTTGTTTTAGTGTTTGTAATGATTGATCAATAGGTAATGCAATAACAGTAGAGTCCACATCTAAAGCAGAAAGCTTCTCGGTAATCAATTTTGCAATGACATCACGACAAGTTTCATATGTTTGTGTTAATCCTGTTTTCTTGTAAATAGAGATTAATGAATCTAAGTTAATAATGACATTAGTATCAACGTTTGATTCATCATCTAAGAAAAATTCAAGTTGAGTCAATTCGTTGATAAAATCTTCATCTTTAATATGATCCATTGATCTTTTATTAATCTTCAAACTGGTTTCACCTTCTTCTGCAAATGTACCTTTCAAACCGTTCCAGAAAGATTCAACTTTGTTGGTATCATCATTATGAAAGTATTTATTCCAAAGTTGTTGTAAATAACGAATTTTCTTAGTTGATGGAGAAAGAATTGTAATTTCGTCTGAAAGCTTTTTGCTGTGATATCCTAGTACAGATTTCAAACCATAAATTTTGTTTGGAATGTCTTGAAGAAAACTCTTGAATTCATTTGCCTTTCTGTCATCCTTGATTTCAACATCAAATGATGGTAGTTTATTGTACTTTTCAAATAATTGAGAAGGATGTTCAACACCATTGACAATAATGATCAATTTTTTTCTGTTGGTTTCATCATTTATATCATTAGCTAACATAATGTTGTCCAAGTTTTCCACATCTTCGACATTGTAATACCGTGAGATACCAAAGTCAAAAGCTAAGTTTAACATCGCATCACTTTGTGGTATGGTTGAAGGCTCATAAACTGCCTGCTTAAAGACAGCTGCATTTTCAATCGCCAATGCTGATCCTACCAATGCTAAAGCAGCTAACTTCATGTTGACGTACACCTTACTTGGAGGAAACTGTGCTAAAGAACAATATAGAGTAATGTTAAGAAGCAGCCAAATTTTGATGCGAGCGAGTTCACTTTTGTCTGATATTATTGCACCATCAGATCAATTGCCAACCCTGATACTATATTAATACACATAATGGGCCCTCCTGTTCCTAAGGATATACTTCAGAAGAGGAAAGAAAAGAGGGAAGTAACAAAAGTGAAAGTGTTTTTTGATAGAGAGAAAGCATTGAATGACGAAATAAGTAAGGAAATACGTTCGAATATGAAGTCTATTAAAGATCGGTTCGAGTAGGAAAGACTTAGATACAGTAGGTATACAGGTAATTATAGAGCTGTTATAATTTGCCGTTATTGTGGATGGATATAACGTCAAGCTGAAAAGTTATTATTTTTTAGCTTTTTGTGCTTTTAAACGTTCTTCCTTTTCAAGCGTTCTTCTATCACCTTTTAACATTTCCAAATGACCAACACGAGATGAAATCAATTTTTCAGTATTACTTACAAGTTTCGCTTGATGTTGTTTAGCTAGTTTGATAACCTGTTTCTCCTTTGAGGAAACCTTTTTAGGTTTATAGATTTTTGGGGCAGCTGCCTTAGGATTTTTCTGGTTCTTAGTGACTCTAGCACTTTTCTTCTTTGCTAGTTTTAAATTACCTTGAGCCATATCAGAGATTTGTAAATATACGGACCGTTTATAGGTGAAGCAAAGTTATGAGTGAATATTACAGATCTGCAACATCTGCAAATTTTTTAAAGACCATTTTTCTCACATAAATCTTTTACACAGTGTATTGTTTAAACATCATTTTTGCTACACATGCATTATGTACTTAATATGCAAGTTTGTTTACTTCGACACCTTCTACAGCGGCATCATCTACGAACCAACAAATACCACCACGAACTTTTTCCTTCAATGCATTGACTTTAGCGCAGGGTAAAGTGGAAGATGCATTATTGAAAATATCTTTCAAAACAGTTTGTTTACCAGCTCCTGTTGCGACAAATGCTAGTGTGTGACACTTCGCCAAGTACTTCAAAGTTAATGTAATTCTTCTTGGTGGTGGCTTTGGAGAATCATGAAGAGCAGCGACATTTAATGTATCTTCCTCCAACAGCGGATGTCCCGGGAAGAGAGAACATGTGTGACCATCAGGTCCACATCCAAGTAATACTAAATCAATACCAGATTCTGGTAACTCTTCAGCATATTCCTTTGCAATCTCTGCATCTGTAGAATGATCGTTTGGATGGATTAAGTTTTCATTGATAGTGACTACGGTTGGTCCAATCTTGGAAGTCTCATGTGCTAATTCGTTCAAAACGTGCTTTTGGAATTGTCCAAAATTAGAATCTTCATGGTCTAAAGGAACAATTCTTTCATCACTAAAATAGATGACCCACTTACTCCATTGAACAGCATCGTTTTTGAGCAAGCCTTTAGCTAAAATGTTGATTAATGAACCACCACTGATGGCAATTGTGAATTTATCTTTGGTAGCTAAAATTGCATCTTGTTGTGCAATAATAAACTTAGCCAATGACTTTGAAACTGCGTCGTTGTTATCACCTGTATAGACTTTAACCATTGTTGTATCACTAGTAGATATAAACAATGTCAAGAGTTAGAGTGAGTTAATCGTTTTACCGTAAAGAACTGCTCAGACCCGCACCACAGAATTCCAGGACTGGTTCGATACATAAAGTTAATCTTGCTTCATTCCAATACTCTATGAATACGTTTTACGAATTTTATAATAGTATACCAATTTATTTATGTTAGACTATCACTTCCGGATGTATCGATTGGACTGTCGTCATTTACTTCATAAGGTAAATCCTTACTGATATCGATATCATCGTGAAGATCATTAAATGTGGTCAACTCGTTCATTTCCCAATTGTTCAGAACCACGTCATCTATATTCCGATCTGCTCCAAAAATAGAAGCCTTACCGCTTCCCGTAATACTTATAACATCATCAATCATATTACCAAGTTTAGATTTTAGATTCTCACTAACTCCAACTCCGAAACCTTCACCCAAGCCTGTGACTCTTCGGATAACAGCAATTCTTTCCTGATCAGTAACATTATGTTTCACATGTCTTTCATACTGCTCACTGTCAGTAGAATGACCAACACTCATTCCAACTTTGACTAGTGTTTCTAGCCTTTTGTTTGAATTGTAAACTAAATCAGCATCCCACATCATGTTTTTATAGTCAGAAGACGGATTGTACTTTTTAAAAACCAAAACAACTGTCGATCCACCAAACTTGAAATATCCCAACTCTTGTCCTTTTATAACATCATCACCTTTATTGACTGATAGCAAAATACTGCCTACCATCATTGCACCTACCAATACAATCTCAACCATACCATATTCTTCAGTCTCTAAGCTGACTACACATCGGATATTTTCTCCAAAAACATCAAGCTCAGATCTAACAGCCATTGGATTCACTGTATAGTAAGTTCCATGAATGTGATTGATTTTGACAATCTTACCATTGAGTGGACAGTGAACTCTGTGATAATCTTGCGGAGCCAATCTGAATATCGCAATAGCGTGTTCTTCACCTTGAGATCTAGGAGCTCTACCCAGTAATTTATTCACCGAGAACCCTGATCCTTTAATCCAGAGTTGCTTTGCTTCGTCAACTTTATCAAACACGACCAATCTGGAATCTGCAACGGAAACCACAATGCTATTATCCCTTCCTCCTTCTATTGGTCTCGCTCCTTGTTTAAGTTTCCTGCTAAAAAAATCATTGAAAGTCATGTACCTATTCAAGTCTTCAATTAGACATTCATTGAGTGTAGCTTCTAAACCATGGAACTTTACAAATCCTGCAATTTTACTTCTTGAATTGGGATGATCATATCGTTTACCTTGTTTTATTGACAAAATTCTTAACATTCTTTTAATTTTCTCACTGGAGTTATCACTTTTGACGGACTTATAAAACAGACGAATGCCAAGTTTAACAAAAGCTGATATTTTTTCTTCCAATACCAATCCTGTTTCTCTATCTTGCACTAAAATATGAGCATTATTCCCCCCTATAGTTAATCTGCCATAAGCAATATGTGCGAGAACTTTGGCATACCACCTTCGAGACGCATTATTAGATGTTGCATAACTTTTATGAAGAAATTGTTTCGGTTTCAAGTTGAGTTTACAAATTGATAAATGTTGAAAAGCGGAATTATGTCTTTTATCGATTTTGCCACAATAAGGACATTTTGTTTTCTTTGGATTGAAATCATGCTGGAGACTTAACAAAGACGATATAGGGACATATTTAAAACGGAAAGAAATTTGTGGTGAATAGTCTGAAAGATTAATCGAATGATTTGATTTCATGATTGAAGTTTCTGAGAATTTTAATGGTAGTGACTTGTAAGACCATAAATCATCTGCATTGAAGTCAGATTCCTTGATCATATCATCGATATTTATCGATGTAAAGCATATATCATCATTTGAAGCAATTATATCAAAATCATAAACTGCTAGTTTAAGTTGGAAGTTTAGTGAATACTTACTCACCCTAACGTTGATAAATTGATTTTTCCAGGATGGGTTCAAAGCATGCCTACATACTTTTGTTTTGAAAATCTGTTTTGAAAACGATAGAACAACAAAGGGATCCATGTCATAAGTAAGATGTGTTGAGTTTCTGAAGGGCGGCAAACCTGTTGCTGATTCGATTTGTAAAATCAAGAATCCATCAGTATCATCATGTGCAGTGCCTATGGACGATAAATCTACAGCAGATGTAGCAGGTGATGATGTCATAGATGTTGGAGTAGAGTTCGATAATCGGTGTTGGTGCTTATCTTTAAGCAAACGTCCTTTATTGAGATATCGAGTTAAGGAACCCATTGTATTATTGGATTTTGAGGAAAATGAAGTTGTCGAATTTACGGCGCTAGAGTTCATGGAAACACTACTCAAATCAGATTCTAATGATTCTATTTCATTTTTGTCATCGATTTCAATAGATCCGTCAGTTTTGGCCAATGTGTGTAATAAATCGTGTATAAATTCAGTATTTTTAGCATTTATTTGAAAGTCAATGCAAACCAAACGGTTGCACTGAACTTTTTTAATATCATAAATACCAGCATTACCTAGTTCAATCAAATTGAATAAATCGAGGGAGAACGGTATTTCATCATTTTTCGTTTTAATCTGGAACTCTACACTTTCATTCTTTAAATGTAATCGTTTAATCGTTTCAATATCACAAAGATTTATAATAAATGTAGAGTCCCTCTTGTAAATGTTGAAAATAATTGAACTTGTTAGGAAAGATTCTGTCAATCGTATATCCAAGATATCACAATTGACATGCGGCGCATCATGTGGTGTATCAATTTGATTTCCTAAAGAAAAATTTAAAATAAGTTCAACATTAGCTGACTTCAGTTGGTTATCAAAAACAAGGCCATCCGCCATTATTGAGGATAACCGCTTATTATGATGATGTGATCAAAATTGAAACGTTTAGTTGCATGAAATATGCAAAAAGGTTTAGAAAGTGGGACTTTTCCTGCATGTCAAGAAAAAACAGAGCATCGGAAAAATAAAAATTAACGGCGCAACCGTCTAAGCCTCCAAACTATAAATGCTACTGTATCATGGAGCGTTTCTGAGTAGCTACACAACTACTATTTCCAAAGATATTATAGCTAGCTAATCAAATCGATTTTCTATAAAAAAAGACAAGGAAGAAAAATAGAACCGTCAATGACTTAGTTGAGGTACCATACCATTGAGAATGCCACAAACCTGCCGTATTCAGTAAGTAATTTCCAAAACACTACCGAAAGGACGTTCTGGTCACGATACCTCAATTATTTGGGAATTACAAAACAACATAATGATACTGGATACCAAAATAAGCTTCAACATTCCTGAAACTAAGGGAAACTGGAAAAGAGATTTCCTAATCGGGAAAGTAGTTCCACGAATTCGATTACCCATTGAGGCAATTTTTCTTATCTCCTCATCAACTTCTCCACCACAAGATTCTTTTTGTTTCTGCTATTCGAGTTGATAAGGTATATAAAAAGCAAACGAAAGTCCCAGATAGATGGTAATGGGGATTTAGATTTAAAATGTTAACTAAACAATTACTAAAATGGCTGCTACTGCTGTTAAAACACATATTCCATCTGCACCACCAGCAGATGTTGAGACAGAAAAGTTACTACCAGGTGTTCATACCTTGCCTGCATCATGGTGGACATCTGAGAAAGTTTTAGATTTTGAGAGAAGAGCAATTTTCTCTAAGGCATGGTTATTTTGCACTCATAAATCACGTTTCTCCAAACCAGGTGATTACTATTCTTATAATTTTATGGGTTGGAATTTTTTCATTATCAAAACAAAAGAAGGTGAAATCAAAGCTTTCCACAATATTTGTAGACACAGAGCATATCCAGTTGTTAGAAAGCAAAAGGGTTCCACAACAATTTTGGGATGCAAGTATCATGGTTGGTCTTATGATACTAATGGTAGCCTTAAAAAAGCACCACATTTTGATAAAATTGAAGGTTTTGATCCAGAAGCCAACTCTTTATATCAAATCAAAACACATGTTTCTAGACAAGGACTTGTTTTTATTAATTTTGATAATACTGAAACAAGCACACCATTTGAAGAATTTTTTTCTGGTTTGGAAAATGAAATGGATGAATATGATTTTGATGATTACGAATACCACATGTCTTATGAGTTAGATGGTCAATTTAACTGGAAAACATTGATGGATGGATACCAAGAATGTTATCATTGCCCAACAGCACATCCTGGCTTAAACCAAGCTTTTAAAATGGAAACTTATAAAGTTGTACCAAAGGGTAACTACTGCAGACACTATGCTAAAATTGTAGTTCCAGAAGAAACAGCAGAAGAACCGGTTGAAGAATCTAAAGGCTGGTTTGGTTTTAGTAAGAAAGAAGCTGCACCGGTAGCAGCAAAGCCAAAGAAGGAAAACCCCGGTGGATCTTTCAACGGTCTTTGGTGTTACTTGTTCCCAACCAATGGGGTTAATTGTTATTCACCAGCTTGGTATTCCATCAGGGTACTACCAATCAGTGCTAAACATACTATTCTTCAATACGATATTTATACTAAGAAAGGTCTCAGCGAGGAGAAAAAGAAGGAGTTTGTTGATTTTTTGCAACAAGTTGAAATTGAAGATTTTGATCTTTGTGAAGCTACACAAAAGAATCTTAACAATGGTGTTTACACTACAGGTTATCTTCACCCAACAAAGGAGCAAGGTGTGTTGTATTACCAGGGATTAGTGAGAGATATGGTTAAACAACACTACCAGGTGGAACAAGCTGCTGGACATGCTGTTAACCCCGCTGCATTGACTGCTATGCACAATGCTGAAGCGGAAGAACTTGAACGCATCTGCCAAGGAATTGAATGCATGGGCTCCAACCCGGGTGAAGACACCGAGATGGATTGGTAGTTCTACTACAGCCCAACATCACATCTCTTTTCCCCAACTCTCTATCCAACTATTCATATATCTATTACTCTATCTCCTATTTAACCACTAAGTACACAAGCATAACCACGTAGACTACAACGCTTCCCGGCAATCGTGACCCATTTCCCTCGTTCCGCGCCGCCAGCTCGCTGACAATTCAGTTCCACCGGGGGCACCGCCACGACTCTGTGGGGGGGGGGGGGGCTCTCAATTTATTCACTCCCGTCTCCACATGCCAGAGCTTGAGCTAAGTAGAACCTTGGGCAACTACGCTTGGTGCTGGAATACAGACACTGCTCTTTACCGATAGTGTCTTGAATATGTTGGAAACACTTGTGGATTCTGTACAGATGCAACAAACAGAACGTCCATCAAGACAAAACAGTATATATCGTCATTTACATACCCCAGATCAAAAGCCGCTTAACTTGACAGATGCTCAAGTACTTAAAGAATGCAGAAGCATTGTATTACCTTTTCATAGTATGGATGATGTGAACGAACTGAGTGTGGATATTGGTGGATCTTTGGCGAAAATGGTATATTTCACTCATACGGAGCAAGGGTGTACACTTAATTTTTATTGTTTAGAGACTAACAAGATTAATGAATTTGTACAGAAAATTGAACAAATTGTTAAAGAGAATTACCAGGGGAAAGAAGTGACTATAATAGCTACAGGAGGTGGTGCACACAAATACAATGATCTGCTGAGTAGGAGCGGGTTAGTGGTGCAAAAGGAAGATGAAATGCAGTGTTTAATTATAGGTTTAGATTTCTTTATTACTGGAGGGATACCGAATGAGGTATTTTATTATCAAGCTGAAGATGATAGTTTTGTTACAGAAGAATCAGTTGGAGAAGTATATCCTTATTTATTAGTTAATATTGGTTCAGGAGTTTCAATGGTGAAAGTTACTGGACCGAAGGAGGGGAATTTTGAACGTGTTGGTGGTTCATCACTTGGAGGTGGTACACTCTGGGGGTTACTATCTATACTCACTGATGCGAATAGTTTTGACGAAATGTTAGAAATGGCTACACATGGTAATAATGAAAATGTTGATTTGTTAGTTGGTGATATATATGGATCAGGGTATAATAGGATTGGCCTTAAATCTAACCATATTGCATCTTCAATGGGTAAAGTTTTCAAAGAAGTTGTAGGTGGAGATGTTGATGATACTTTGACACGTGAAGAAAGATTGAGTAAATTCAAACAAGAAGATATTGCACGATCGCTATTGTACGCAGTTTCATATAATATTGGACAGATTGCTTATTTGCAAGCACAAAGACATGAATTGAAGAAAATTTATTTTGCCGGTTCTTACATTAGAAATCATATTCAAACTATACGAACATTGAGTTTTGCAGTTGGATTTTGGTCTAAGGGTGAAAAGAGAGCTTATTTTCTTAACCATGAAGGGTATCTTGGAGCGATGGGTGCATTTTTGCTTCGTCGTGAAAGCAATGGGAGCGAATAAAACATGATCTTTAAAACTGTTCCCATAAGGCAATCATTTTAGTGATTTGTTGATATTTTTTTTGAATTTCAGTATCCTTTGGAATATTGTTGGAAAGAGATTTCAATTTCTCTGCTAATTCTTGCTTTGTTTTCTCCAATTGTGCAATTTCTTCATCGAGTTCCACTTCTTCAACTTGTAAATTATCTAATTGTTTCTGTAAAGAATCATATTCAGCTTCTAATTCATCACATTGTGTTTGCATAGTAGAAAGTGAAGGGAATGTAAGATCTGATGGTAAACCTAGTGAATTGAAATGTGTATTCATTTCCTGTATTTCCCTTCCAATATCTTCAATTTCCTTTTCCAAAACAGGTTTCCCTTCAACACATCTCTTTACGTCAGGATGATGTATACACTTTTCAATTTTACGACGTACGGCCTTGCCGTGTCGTTTCAAGCCTTCAATCTGCGTGTTAAGAAGTTCTAGTTTCTCACGTGCGTTTTCTAAATCGTTATCATCAACAGTTGGATTTTCCGTCCCCGCTGTAAGGAGTCTAAGGAATCTGAGTTTTGCTTCAAGTTCAAGGAACCTGTAGTTCAGCCGTGATTCAAGCTGTACGAGAACCTGCAAATGCTGTAAAAAAGCTGTAGGTGCAACTTTTGAAGGGAGATTGGTTGCAAACTGTTCGTATTCATCAGCTGTAGGTGTAGGGAGAGCCATTGTGGAGTATGGTAATAAAGAAGTGTTGTTTAATTGATACGCGTAAAGATTGTATGTATGAATTATGGCTCGTCAAGACAAAAAAAAATGATTTTCTTTCCAATCGTATTTCATGTAGTAAACGTCTCTTGTTGCAAAAGAAAAGATAATGAGTACTGAGATACTGAAGAAAGTTAACGAAGAAGTGTTACCGGGTTTGAATCTTGAGTTGATTTCACAAGGTGCTGAAGCACTGGTGTTTAACTCGGATAAACACCCATACTTGCCAGATGGTCCACGATGTGTGGTTAAATACCGTCCGAGGAAACCATACAGACATGAACAACTTGACATTTCAATCACAAAGAGCCGTACAGCGGGTGAAGCGAAGCTTCTTGGTAGACTTTACGAAATTGAAGGTGTATCAGTTCCACGATTAGTAGCTGTGGATGCAGCTAATGGTGTGCTATGGATGGAACATATTGACGGTCCGTCAGTGAAGCAATGGCTTTGGGACGGTCAAGACGCTGAATCTGTTACAAATAAACTGACCGCAGTTGGTGCAGCTATAGGGTCTTTGCACGCTGTTGGGATCGTGCATGGAGATTTGACCACATCGAATGTGCTCTTACAAGGTTGTGACGGTGTGCCAACTTTGATTGACTTTGGTCTTGCGTCGTACTCGACACTCGCCGAGGACCGTGCAGTTGACCTCTACGTCCTTGAACGTGCCTTAGAATCCACACACTCAGCTGAAGGGCCAGCAGCCATGGAGAGTGTCCTTAGCGGATACCATTCAGCTATGCCAGCGGTGGACGCAGTGGCGGTCGATCGACGCCTGCAGCAGGTGAGACTTCGCGGACGGAAACGGTCGATGCTGGGCTGAAGAGAAGAGAAGAGAGGAGAGGAAAAGAGAAGAGAGAAGAGAGTCTGGGAAGACTAGGCGCGGGCGTGAATCTGATTGTACATGAATGTAGACTTTGTAGATGTTGCGGTGTTGGACTGCTTGTTTGTGTAGAGTCTAGTGATTAGTCAATTGAGCGATAGAGATATGGAAGCACCGATTGTTTTAGATCAAGGTACAGGGTATGTTAAGATTGGACGTGCCGGAACGAATTTCCCTGATTATACATTCCCTTCAATGGTTGGTAGACCAATATTACGTGCGGAGGAACATTTAGACAATCAAGTTGAAATTAAGGATATTATGTGCGGTAATGAAGCAGCTGATGTAAGATCTATGTTACAAATTTCTTATCCTATGGAAAATGGTATTATTAAGAATTGGGAAGATATGGAACATTTATGGGATTATGCATTTTATGAGAAGATGCGTTGTGAGACGAAAGGACAGAAAGTTTTATTAACGGAACCACCAATGAATCCACTTAAGAACAGGGAGAAGATGGTTGATTTGATGTTTGAGAAATATAATTTTGGTGGAGTTTATGTTGCAATTCAAGCAGTTTTAGCATTATATGCACAAGGTCTTTCATCTGGTGTTGTTGTTGATTCAGGTGATGGTGTTACACATATTGTACCAGTTTATGAATCTACTGTATTAAATCATCAAACTAGAAGGTTAGATATTGCAGGTCGTGATGTTACAAAAAATTTAATTAATTTACTCTTACGTAGAGGTTATGCTTTTAATAGGACAGCAGATTTTGATACAGTACGTGAAATCAAGGAAAAATTATGTTATGCATCATATGATTTAGATTTTGATACTAAATTAGCAAATGAGACAACATCACTTGTAAGGAATTATGAATTACCTGATGGTAGAGTAATTAAAATTTCAAGTGAAAGATTTGAAGCACCTGAATGCCTTTTCCAACCAGGACTTGTTGATGTTGAACAACCAGGTATTGGTGAATCATTATTTCAAACGATTCAATCATGTGATGTAGATATTCGTTCAACATTATATAAATCGATTGTTCTTTCAGGTGGTTCATCAATGTACCCTGGATTACCATCACGTTTAGAGAAAGAATTAAAGCAACAATGGTTAGTACATGTTCTTAAAGGTGATCCTTCACGTTTGGATAAATTTAAGGTAAGAATTGAAGATCCACCACGTAGGAAACATATGGTTTTCATTGGTGGTGCAGTTTTAGCAAATATTATGGCAGATAAAGACCATATGTGGATTTCTAAACAAGAATGGGAAGAACAAGGTCCAAGAATTTTATCAAAATTAGGACCAAGATAGACATTTTTAGTAGAAAATTATAAAATATTTAATATATACTACATTGCTATTCATTACTAACACGTTTCCAAACACCATCGACTAATCTATCTAAACGAGCATCCTTTATTGGATCTGTTAATTTACCTAATGCAATATCTTTTAATTCGGTGTGCCTGCCACCAAATCCAACACAACCACGTACAACTTCATTTATAACAGTTCGATCAACAATTACTGGATTAATGAAAGGATGTAATAAAATTTCAGATATATTAATCCTTTGAGTTGGATCACGAATCAAACAACGACGTGTTAAATCTTGTAAATAAAGACAAACTTTAATATTACTTGAATGATCTTTCCTTCTTAAATTAATTGCAGTTTCAGGATAATTAATTGAAATTCTTGGATTAGTAATTGCAAGTATTTTTTTAGTACCTGTATATGAAGCATAAGGTGTTGTTCCATAAGTTAATTGATATAAAATACAACCAAATGACCAAATATCTGCAGGTTTACCAACTTTCCAAATTGAAGGTAATTTAGGATCATTACCACCATCGATTAAAGTTTCAGGTGCCATATAATTTGGTGTACCCATTTGAAATTCTCTATAAATATTAATTGTATGTGATTGAATTGTATTTGAAATACCAAAATCTATTAATTTTAAAATACCTGAAACGAAGACAAAATTTGCAGGTTTTAAATCAAGATGAACAATTTCAAGTTTATGAATTGCATCTAAACATTTTGCCATTTCCTTTGTATGATATCTAATAAATTCTAAATCATAATAATCATCTAATAAATGCCTATTTGATAATACGGTAGCTAAATCTAAATCTCCACATTCCATTATAAAATAAAGATTTTGTTTAGTTATTGAATAATCTAATAATTTAACAACTCTATTTGAATGTCTTAATTTATGCAAGATTTTAATTTCACCCTTTAATTCATCAATTGTTGAAGATTCATGATCATTTAGATTAACAATTTTAATTGCAATGAATTTATTTGGTGATTCATTTGGTGTTGCCCTGAAAACTTTTGAAGAACCACCTTTACCAATTTGTTCTAAAAGATTATAAGATTTATTATTAATTGATAATCTTTGAGATTGATTGTTGTTGTTGTTGTTGCTGCTGTTGTTGTTGGTATTATTTTTACGCTCATTTAATTGTTGTTTATAATTATCAATTTCTTTCTTAAGTTGAGCAATTTCTTTCTTTTTATCTATTATGGATTGAACATGATCAAGATCTAATTGACGTGGTTCTTCAAAGATATTTTTAGCAATGCTATGGGTATGTGAATTGTTAATGGAATTATTTGTTGATGTTGCTCGTCGTCCTTGTTCAGGGGATGCAGTTAGTAAGATATTTGTACGTTTATGCAATGGGGAATATTTTCTAGGTGTCATATGCAAGCTATGTTTTCTATCATGTGAATTAAGTGCAGCATTTGCAGCGGCTGTTGCAGCAGGTGTTGGAGTAGGTTCTTTATTAGGATCAAGTAAAGTTGTTGTTGGTTGATTTTGATTTTGATTTTGATTTTGTGTCAACCTTCTTGGGGCACCTAAACCTAATTTTTGCAAGAATCCAGAATGACGAGAATAAGTTGTATGAGAAGTGTTATTCTGTGATGAAGCGGAAGAAGTGTAATCTTTCCTCTTTGTTGATGTTGATGTTGATGTTGATGTTGATGTTGATGTTGTTGTCGCCGTCGCCGTCGCCGTCGCCGTCGCTGTTGCTGTTGTTGTTGCAAGTTTATCTTGAGGGTTATAATCTAAAATTGATAATGCGTAAGGAGATAAAGCGGGAGGACAAAGATCGTCATCATCTAGCAGTGCCACACGAGTAGTGGATGCCGATGATGGTGCCCTTATAGTCATTTGTGTTAATGAAGAAGAATGGGTAATTTGAGTAATAGGAATGTTTACATAGTTGAAGTTTTGTTTTTTTTGTACGTGTGTAGTAGTAAATTTTGCGCGGTTTGCATGAATAATTGATTGATGTTAGTGAGAAAGAAGAGGTGTAGATAGAAAAGGTAAACAATATATATATATAGATAGATAGATGAGTAAATATTAAGAAGAAACCACTTCTAAATAGTTTGAAGGACACATACCGATTTCACCACGTTTATTTTTTGCTTGCCACCAATTATCGTTTGTATTTTTAACTCTAAGTATTTCACCTTTAGAGAAAGATAATTCATTAACATCATCAGGTGAAGCTTGATAATCATATAAAGCTCGTACAACGACAGGATAAGCTTGAAGGTATTGAGAGACATCAGAAATACCTGTAAAATTAGTACCTTCAGGATCAACCAAATGATTAGATAAAGAAGGTGAAGGAGAAATTGAATGTGAAGAAGATCTTACAGGATTTTCGAAACCTGCTAATTCATGTTCATGTTGTTGATCAAGATTTTGAAGATTTAAATTATTTGAAAATTGGTTATCGATATAATTTGAAGGGATATTAATATTAGAATGATATTGTTGAGAGGTTAAAGGTTGAATATATTGAGGACTAATACCGGGTAGATAAGGAGCTGAAGGAGAAGAACCTAAGATATAAAGCCAAACAGCATTTGTCATTGAAAGTAAGATAAAACCAGCAGCTGCAGCAGCCGAAGCAGAATCTGAGAAATAAACCAAATTATTAGTTGAATTTGAAGTGTAAATGAAAGAGATTGCTAATAATGATAGACATAATTGATGATAATGATGAATTAAATCGAAGAAGTAAAGTAATGGGAATATTATAACGACAATCAATTGGAAAACCAAACTCCACCAAGTGAATTTAGGGAAAATATTTTGAGATTGAGAGTAAGCTATAGAACCAGCGAACGCGATGATCCAAGCGACAGCGGCGACAGCGATTGTAGCGACTAGAACAGTAGCTGTGATGTTTGAAGGGGACGTGGGTAGACGACGACGAGGATGAGGAGGGGTTGTATTAGAAGCACGTTTATCCATCATAGCTTAGAGTAAAAGATGGATAGAGGGTGGTGTGTGGTGTGGTGTGTGTGTGGTGTGTGGTGTGGTGTGTGTGTGGTGTGTGGTGTGGTGTGTGTTTGTAAAAGGTATCTGTGTATAAGGTACAACAATTTTCGTGTCGAGGAGACGAAACTGGCAGTCGCAGTGGCACTAGCACTAGCACCAGCACTAGCACTAGCTGAAGTGAAGTGAAGTGAAATCAGAAGTGGAAATTCGAAACGGGCGGCTCAGCGCGGGACAGTGAGAAGTGGAATTGGGGGACACGGAGGCTCAATCCCCGCGTTTAAGAGAAACAAACAGTCTCAACAGCCTTCCCCGCTTGGAGGCGCGGCTACGCTTTTCGCGAGAAGTTGTTACCTTACCTTACCTTACCGCTAAGACGACACTGTGACCTTGGCGCTTGGCGCTTGGGGCAGTGCCCAGTGAGGCATTATTGTTTCCCCTCAGCGCGCCCGGGAGCCCCGAAATTCCCTCAAGTCTGCGGTCAGGTCAGGCCAGGATAGGTAGGGCAGGGCTTTGGGCTTTGGGCTTTAGGCTTCCCCCCGCTCTTCCCCGCCAAGCGGCCGCGATGGCTCGGAGTTGGGGCCCTCCCGGATAATCCCCGCCAGAGGACTGACTTGGCCCCACAGAGAGCTCGCTTCGAGTAGCCGTATTTCCATTCCAGACTCTCCCGTATTTCCAGACTCTGTCTCAATCTTCAACTCTACAGCATCATGTCAAAGGCTCAACAAATAACTCTTTCTCAACGTCTAACAGTCCTATTATTGTATACCCATTTTGTTGCCCCGTTTTAAATTAGTATCCTTCTTTCTCCTCGTTGCCCCGTTTTATTCATCTTTAACTTAAATACTCCACATTCCCCTCCCCCCCCGCCTTTTACTCAATTCTATCAGGCTCATCATCTTTTTCTTTCTCTTTTACTACTTCTTCTTTTACTACTACTACTACTACTACTACTACTTACTTTCAACACATTGCTTTCTCATTCTTCTCACCCCCCTCCCACCTACATCCTATGACTTCAACTTTACCTCGTCTTCAAGAATTATCCCTAGAGAGTAACTTCTCTCATTCTTCCTTTGAAAATACAACTTCAGATGACTTAGTCTCAAGTGGTTATATCTCAAACCCTTTCAAAGATCGTGATTCTCAAATATCAGCTGTTATGGATTTATTGGATAAATCTGGACTTATCCCTGAAAATTTAATCGAACAAGAAACTTTCTTCTTTTATAATACTTTAGGTATTAATGATACTTATTTTGCTAATGAATCCGTCGATAATATCGTTTCAAATATTTTGGCTCTTTATTCAGCTAAAATTAATGCTAAAATTAATAATTCTTCATCAGATTCAATCCATTTTAAAAAAATTACTGATAATCATGCTGTATTCTTTGAATCAGGTTCTCAAAATTTATTTGAAAAGCAAATCGATGATATCTTTTTAGATTCTGCTCCAATTAATTTAAAATCTTATAGAGTCGAATCTTTTCAATCAATTTTACCTTCAGGTGAAGCAATTAGATGTTATTTCGTTTATTTATGTGAATATTCAAATGATTCTAAATTAAATTCAATTGATTCTCCAATCTCAATTGATTCAATCTCTGATAAAACTTTCTCTAAAATTGCTTCTCCTCATACTAAATCTCTTTATTCTGAAGTTTTATCAGATTTAAAATTAACTGAAGGTCCAATAGTTAAACATTATACACTCTCCCAACTAGAAGAATTACGTGTTATTATTGGTTATAAAAATGGATCTTCTCATCGTTATAATTCTGCTCTTTCAACTTTAGCTCGTTATTATGGTTTAAATTTAAAGAGAAAATATGTCGAAAATTTCTCAAATGGTTATACAATCGTTTCAATGTATTTACAACATAATCCAGAATTAGATACAAGTTTAACAACTCTTCAATTAACTAAAGATGCTTCTTTATTATATTGTATCCCAGATAATAAATTTTATTCTAAATTTGAAAATGGTATTTGGTCAATTCAAGAATGTATTTATGCTCATTGTGGTGTCATTTTTGCAACTCATTTCCTAAATAGAACTGGTCCTGAATATCAATCTTTGAAAAAATTATTAATAAATTCTGCAATTTCAACTCCGAAAACTGTTGAATTGGTTTCTAAAATTAAAGATAGATTTAATTCTGAAACTTTTGCAGAATCTTTTATTATTGATGCATTTAATGCTAATTCAAATTTAATTCAACAACTTTATAAAAATTTTGTTGATGATCATTATACTTCTTCTTCATTAGTTAAAACTTTATCTTATCAAAGAAATTCTACAATTGAAGGTATTAAATCAGATGATCATTTTAATTCTTTATTAACTGATATTTCAAATGATGGTCATATTACAGTTTTGAAAGTTTTATATTCTTTCAATAAATCAATCCTAAAAACAAATTTCTTTATTACTTCTAAAATTGCATTATCTTTTAGATTAGATGCTTCTTTCTTACCAAGAGAAGAATATCCTGATAAACCTTATGGTATGTTCTTTGTTGTTGGTTCAGAATTTAGAGGTTTCCATATTAGATTTAGAGATGTTGCTAGAGGTGGTATTAGAATTGTCCTTTCTCGTTCTGATGAAGCTTACCTTAAAAATATGAGATCAATCTTTGATGAAAATTATAATTTAGCTTCAACTCAACAAAAGAAAAATAAAGATATACCTGAAGGTGGTTCAAAAGGTGTTATTTTAATTAATCCTGGTCCTGCTCAATCAAAACCAAAAGAATCATTTATTAAATATATCGATTCATTACTTGATTTATTAATTTTAAATGATCCTGCAAAGGAAAAAATTGTTGATCTTTATAATAAATCTGAAATGTTATTTATGGGTCCAGATGAAAATACTGCAGGTTTTGTTGATTGGGCAACTTTACATGCTAAAAAGAGAGGTGCAGCTTATGGTTTCCCATGGAAAGCTTTCTTTACTGGTAAATCTCCAACTATTGGTGGTATCCCTCATGATGAATATGGTATGACTACATTATCAGTTAGATCATATACTGAAGGTGTTTATACTAAATTAGGTATTAATGATTGGTCTCAAATTAGAAAACTTCAAATGGGTGGTGGTGATGGTGATTTAGGTTCAAATGAAATTAAATTATCAGGTGATGAAACTTATGTTGGTTTAGTTGATGGTTTCGGTGTTGTCGTTGATGAAAATGGTATCGATAAAAATGAATTGAGAAGATTGGCAGAAAATAGACTGGGTAATAACAAATTTGATAAATCTAAATTAAGTGATAAAGGTTACCTCGTTTTAGTTGATGATAAAGATGTTAAATTACCTAATGGTCAAATTGTTCATTCTGGTGTTCAATTTAGAAATAATTTCCATCTGAAATTACAAGAAATTTATCCTCCAAATTTTGTTAATTTATGGGTTCCATGTGGTGGTAGACCAAATTCTGTTGATGTTACAACAGTTCATACTTTAATTGATCAAAAAACTGGTAAATCAATTATTCCAATAATTGTTGAAGGTGCTAATTTGTTTATAACTCAAGCTGCTAAATATATTTTAGAAGATGCTGGTGCAATTGTTTTAAAAGATGCTTCTGCAAATAAAGGTGGTGTTACTTCTTCATCTTTAGAAGTTTTAGCAGCATTATCATTAAATGATGATGAATTCTCTGAATTAATGTGTATGGATCCAAAAACTAAAAAATTACCAGAATTTTACCAACAATATGTTAAAGAAGTTCAATCAATTATTAAGAAAAATGCAAGTGCAGAATTTAATATGTTATGGGAATTAAGAGATTCAACTCATAAAAAATTTGCTGACCTTTCAGATGAACTTTCAGTTGCAATTAACAAATTAGGTGATGAACTTTCCGCATCTAAGGAACTCTGGGAAGATGATGTAGAATTCCGTAATGTTGTTCTCTCCAATGCATTACCAAAATTATTACTTGACAGAATTGGCCTTGAAAATATCTTAACTAGAGTTCCAGAAGCTTACCTCAAGGCAATCTTTGCAACCAAACTTGCATCAGAGTTTGTCTACACTAGAGGTATTGATGCAAACCCAGCAAAGTTCCTTGAATTTGTTTCATCACTGAAGAGAGGTGCTTCAAACTAGTTAGTTGTTTGAAATAACCTAAGTATTAATTTAATTTATAATTTTGTTTTTTCTTATATACAATGTTTTTATGTTTTAATGTTTCCAAAAGTTTTTACTTATAAAAACCACTCACTCGCCTTTCTCTCTCAATTTCTGTAGTTCGTGTTGTACACGTCGTTCAGCTTCAGCATCAACCATACTCTGTTCAAAAACACGATCACTTACAGAGTAGGCAAGCCATGCAACAGCAGCAGTGGAAATCCAAATGTAAAGTTTTGCACGAAGTGGTAGTGCATTGTATCGTGCAAACAAGGATGGTTTTGATGGTGTCCGAGGTGGTGGTGGTGGTGGTAATGTAGATTCTAAAGTAGGTCCTGACTGTAGTCGCGTTTTAGGTGCAGGAGGACGTGGTGGTTGCTGTAATGTGCGTTTGGTCATGTTAATAGCTGTTTATGATGAAGTGAAGTTATATAAAACGTTTTGACAATTGTTGATCTTGTATTTCCGTTCTTGGAATTTCAGTCTTCGCGGCAGTAGTACATTTTTTTAAGTTGAATCTACAATTTAAATCATCTATTTAACGAGTTGGTTAGTTTCTTCAGCATCACCTTCATCCCTCCCATCTTCTTGATGTCCCCTGTCATGTTCATCAAAATCCTCCTCCTCCTCATCATCATGTTCAAGTACAATTGAGTCAGCAATATTATGTGTAGTCTTATCTGGTGTCAATTCTTGATCTCCAAGATCGAATTCGCCAATATCTTCAAGCTCGCGGTAATCTTCATCGTACCTGTCTTCATCGAATTCATCGTCGAATTCAAACCGGCTGCTTTCATCGTCATCTGGCCTGATAATATCAAACTCAAAATCCTCCCTCCGACGTGCTCGACCAGGACGTGCACGGTTCTTTACAATGTACAACACCGCAGCAACTCCAATAACGACAAGCGTAACGAGATAGTACAGATAGTGATGTGTTGGCGAATCAGAATAACTGCCGTCAGGTAGCGCCCCCTTAAAATTATCAGAAGGTATTGCAGATGCGCTAGCACTCGATAATGTAGAACTCGTTGATGTCATTGATGCAGTTGTTGATGTAGAGATTGGTAATTCCACTTTGCTCGTTTCAGCGGGTTCCTCATTGTTAATCGTACTGTAGTCTTCATTAAGGTCAAACCGTTTTGCCAAAGATGGATCAATGCATTCTCCGAAAACACGCATTTGCCAGCCTTCAAATCGGACATTGTTGTTATCATCAACGTTCCGGACTTTCAAAGTCCACGTACCAGGCAAAGACTCACCCCAATGAGCGACTGACGAGAATGTCCATTTATTAAACCCGTCCGTATCCATGTCTCTTGGTCTAGCACGCGCCAGCACGGATCGGATCCCCGATGGCGATATAAGCTCAACTTCGACCCCACCTCTCCGTCCTGAACTGATGTCCACGGTTACTGTAAGCTGTTCAATTTTTTCAAAGTTTGCACGACGCACAACGTCTTCAGATATCTCAAACGTGTCCACGGCTTCACCTGCACCGTTATTGATGTCTACACCGGGAGCCCTGTATGGCATGTAGTACCACGACTGTGGTTTCAACAACTGCCAGTTATCCTGTGCCATCTCTACCATCTTAGCGGCATCTGTCTTCCCCCACCCCCATACAGGCGAGTATCGTCTCCCCGGGATCGCTGAATCCTGCCACGACTCATGGAAAGGATCGATTTCACCAGCACTGAGCACTGTAAGGTACTGTACGTCCCTCCATGTGAGGTCCGGGTTCGCTTCAAGCACAAGCGCATATATACCTGCTGCAAGCGGTGCAGCAGCGGATGTACCACCATGTGCGTCCGTGCACTTGTCGTTGATGTCTGTCGTGTGAATGTGCTCCCCTGATCCGGAAGAGTACGTAGAAACCATCACCGCGGTGCACGCTTCCGAGTACGATGGATGTAGACCTTTGTGATCGATTGCACTCACAGTGATCGAGTAGATGCTGTTAGTGTACCCGTCGAAATTACACGTGTCACCCTTGTGACCACCGTTACCGCTCGCAAACACGTACAGCGCACCTTTACCGCCACGACCTTCCTGCACACCTTTCAAAATTGCTGCACTGATCATCTTGTCAGGGGCATCCATTGACCGGCCATTGTCAGGCGGCCCCCACGAGCACGAGTAAATGTCGTTCACGTCAAGACCAAACACCATCGCTGCTGACTCTTCCTCCGACGTGATCTCTTTGCTCAAAATACGGATACCTGACACTTTGGAATCATACGCTACACCAACACCGCAGTAGTCGTTACCCTTCACGCCGGCAATCTCAGCAGCGCACCTAGTTCCGTGATAATCATTGTATAGTTCAGGCTTAGGGTTCGGTCTGTTGTCGTTGAAGTCCCAAGATCCTTCAGCACAGTAGTTGTCCTTCAAATCAGGCGACTCGTAGTCAAGACCGTCATCAATAAGTGCTGTAACGACACCTTTACCAGTGATTCCTTTCCTCCATACGGGGACAACGTTCACGTCTTCACCGAGGAACGCAACGTTCTTGATATGCCATTGCTGGTCGAAAATCGGGTCGTTGATTGAAAACTCTTCCTTGATAGCGTTTAGCTCAGCAACACTTGAGTCTTCTTTCCTGGCAACATGTTCAACGGGCACAGGTGCTCTTTTCACGAGCTGTTTCTTTGGGAGCACATGCACTCCACGCACATTCCTTTCATGTAGCGCTTCCACAAGCTCCTGCTCCTCTCTTTTCAACAACCTCTTCCTATCAGTTTTGAGGAGATCCGTAATAGACTCGCATGATTTAAACACTTCGTAATCACTGTGGTTTTTCTTCAGACTGAACACGTGGAACCCATCAAGGAACTCAACAGGATGCTCGTAGTTCCATTCCGGGTGCACGCCAAGCACGTTCTCCACTGTGCCCCCGCTCTTCAGCTCGATCGCAAAGTAGTCTTTCGTATCATGGTCCTTGAGCGGTATCGCTGCTGCTGCTGTGTGGAAGTGCGCTACCAGGGCAATTAGCACGTTCAAAATCCAGCGCAAATTCATACTAATCTATCGTATCGTATCGTATCTTTGCTTCAGTAGTCTAGCCGTATACACAACGTGTTCACCTTGCAGACAGTGCTGAAAAGTTGTTGACACGAGCACGCGTTGAGTCTGGAGTCTGAGATCGAAAACGACGTCAGCTGAAACGAAGCGGAGAAAAAAAAAACTGTGATGCTTGGCTGTGCAGACACTTACAGGACATTACGTATACACTCTACACACTTACAAAGCTAATGCTCCCATTGGGTCGTATGGCGGTAAAACAACCTTTGGTTCGGTTTCTAAGATGGAAGTATCGACATCAATTGCAGCCAGTTCGTCTTTCTCAACAACAATTTGGTAAACGTACTCTTCAAGGTATTTTTGGGACATAATGTAGTAACCGTCTTGACCGGACTTTGTACCCCAACTGTTTTCAACTCTGTATCTTACCGGTTTACCGTTTTCGTCAACGTGAACAGCAGTGATCAACATAGCGTGGGTCATCAAGGAGTGTCCGTACACAACACGTTCCTTCTTGTTCATGGTTTCAGTGTCGTAACCTAACAACTTGAAGTCCCATAATTCAGTATCCATAACACCACGCTCTTTGTCCATGAACTTTGGAGTATCAGAACCAAAGAAAACAGGCTTGTTGTTCTTGATTCTGTTGACAATAGCTTGAGAAAGCTTCTCCATTTCGAGGTTCAAGTAAACAACAGGTTCGCCGCTAATGATGTTACCAAGACGTTCAACTTTGATCAATTGGTTGTAATCATTTCTTGGATCGTTCAAAAGAGAAACGTACTCCTTAGTGTCGAAACCTAAAACTTCCTCTTTGAAATTGAGAGGAGTAGTTTCCACAGACTGGTACTTACCGTCCTTGTCGTAGAACTCCCACGTGAACTTCTCATTTGGCTTTGGTGGGTTACCCAAGAACATAGTGAGTAGTCTGTAAACTTCCTTCTTCATAGCCTTCTTCTCCTCAGAAATATCCTTACCTTCGGTTAACAAGTTACGCAACTTCATTGCATATTCACGAAGCTTGAAATTGAGAAGTCCGTTCATAACTCTGGAAGTAGTGGTGTTGAAAGAGTCTGGATAAGCTTGATCAGGAACGATACCGTATTTATCAGAAACTTGTGCCATCATAGTGAACTGACCACCGTCTTCTACAGGGTTAGACAAAAAGTGTTGAATCAATCTAGACTCAACAGGATCCTTGTAAGTGTCAATGATTTGCTCAAGGAAGTAGTTTGCCCTCTCTAATTTATCGTAGAAAAATAAATAAGATGGTGATAACTTAACTTCTTTCAAGTTGTACTTTTGCATAGCGGTGACACGTAAAAGATTGGTTGCAGCAAACAACCAGCATCTTCCGGACGCCTTTTGGTCCATGACAGGAGTACCTTCAATTTCAATTTTGTGATTGAAATAGTTCTTGTTTGCGATTTCAACGTCTCTGTTGATAAGAACGGTCTCAATGTTAGCGTGTTGTAAAACGGAACCACCAATTTGGGTTTTCACGTCTGACTTGAACTCATTTGTCCATTCGTTTAATTCTTCAATGTTAATATTTGCAGTCATTTCCCTCGTTGTCTATATCGATAAAGAAGATACAATATTTGTTACGATAACAGTTTAATGGCGTTTTACGGTTAGTTGTTGCGCTATTTTCTCGACAGTTTACATGATTATTATTATTCTTGTAAATATTTCGCCGCACGATCAAAGGGCAGTTAAATGTATTTTTGGTAAACACGTAATTTATACAAAGCGTCTACTTAGTCGTGGTGCACAACTGTGTGCTCTTCAACTACAGACTCTCTAAAATCTGTTGACTTTATTGAACCAGCGGTAGTTGTACTTATAGCTGACTCACGTTGAGCAAGCCTTTCCTTCAACAATGCTTCACGCATTTTCAATTCCTTTGTTTTACGTTCAAGTTCCGCAGCTCTTCTTGATAATTCGAGTGCACTTTGACGTTCAAGTTCTTCCAGTTTAGACTGTTTGCTACGTAGAGTTTCGTGCCTTAACATATAAGGAACGGTTTCACTGATTTTCCTTAATTTCTTTGGATCAATGTTTGCCTGTGGGACTTGGAACTCACTGCGTGCTGAAATCTGTGGAGAATTTGTTGCACTTCTTCTTGAAGTGTTTGGTCTGTTCAATGTAGTATGTGAAGTTTCTGAAGTTTGAGAGTCCATACTGTACCGTTTACTATGTCTAGAAACGGTATCGTTGTACTCACTAGAGTTGTCATGACCTTCCTGTTGCTCTTCAATTGTACTATTAGCTAGTTTATTCGCTACTGCTTCAACTTCGCTTCTTTGAGGGATATCAAATTTATTCATAGATGTGGAGTTTGCAATTTCTGCAAGGTTAGACATTGAAGGTGGTTCATCAGTTGTAAGTCCTAGATGTGATGGAGCAGGGATAGAGTCAGTAAAGTCATTCTTTAAATCAGCGACACTTGATAACTTTTCAGTTCTATACGCTTCATATAAGAAGTCATGAGTTATATCTTTAAACTCTTGTAATTGAGAGCCAAGTAAAACTGATTTTAAAACTGGGAAATCAGAAACAGCAGTGTCGTTGATATCTATTGTACCCCAAGGATATTTTCTAACTCTAGTTTTTTTACCATTCACTATTTCTTCATCATCTGAGGTGATAATAGCGAAAGGTTGCAATTGGGATAAATATTTTGATTCTTGAATAATTTCTTCATCTGTTTCGTATTCATCAGTTTGGAACTGGAAAACAGGGATTTTAAAACGTTCAATATCCTGTAGTATATTCCTCTTGAAATTTGCCAATTCATGTTTTGTGAACGAATCAGCTCTTGCAATAACAGGCATAACATTGACGTATTTAGAGAACTTTATCATTGATTCGACATCTAATTCACGTAGTCCATGACCAGTTGGTTCAATAAAATATAAGCAAACATGAACTCTTGTATCTTCAAAACGTGGGTTCCTCCTTACCTTAGTCTCTTCAGCGAGCACAAAATCAAACTGTTGTTCTAAAAAGTTACAAATCTCCTTCACGCAAATACTATTGTCTAAATTGTCACCAAAACCTGGGGTATCAATAACTGTTAATTGAATTTTAGATTCATCTTCGTCCACGATTTCTACTGATGTTTCAGTTATAGCGATACCTGGTTCCTTATGCGCATTTGAAGCGTCAAAGGAGTATTGTGCCTCTGAAGCATTAATTGAAGACAAATTCGAATAAGTGATAGTTTTAGGGATAGTTTTACCGTGTGTTTTCCCCTGATATCTGTGTGGTAAGATATTCTGATCCAACAATGAATTAACAAAAGATGTCTTACCCGTCCCCTGCGGTCCCGTAACGAGAACAGTAAACCTGATTGCCCTTCTTGCGTCTTTCTTCCTGTACACGACCATCGCCTGTAATGAAATACCGAACTGTAAAACACAACACAAACAACCCCTGGAAAAAGAACAGCTTTCAACGGCCTCACCGAAGTTGACGCGAAGCTGAAAGATTTCACTTTCCGCACGGTCACGTGCTCGCGGGAATGGATCAACATGAGATTTAAACCACTCCAAACACTTCCGTGCAACTCCGAGCACACCCTGTTTCTTTCTGAAACATAGGAGAAATGTCTTTGAAAACACTATCAGCGAAAACTGCAGCGTCATTAGACGCTTCACTAATGTCTACTTTAGGATACACGCTTGAACAGCTTATGGAACTTGCTGGACTTTCCGTTGCACAAGCGATTGAACATGATTTCAGTCCTCGTGGCAATAGTAACGTTCTTGTACTCTGTGGCCCAGGAAATAACGGAGGTGATGGTCTAGTTGCTGCACGCCACCTACGTTTGTTTGGGTATCCGCGTGTGACAGTTTACTGGCCTGTGCAAGGCAAGAACCCGTTTTACGAGAAGTTACACACACAGCTTGAGTTGTTTGACGTGGAAGTTGTACGTGAACATGATGCGCATAAGCTGGATACGTTGCTAGGTGATGCAGATATTGTAGTGGACGCATTATTTGGCTTCTCGTTTCATCCACCGTTACGTGCACCGTTCAGTGAGATATTGCGTGCAGTTGTTGAACATCAGAGGGGTAAAAGTAAAAGCGGAGGGAACGGTGGCGTTAAAGTTGTTGCTGTTGACGTACCTTCAGGATGGGATGTTGATGACGGTCCGTGTGCGGAGACAGGGACGGAAGAGTACATGCCTGATGCACTTGTTAGTTTAACTGCACCTAAACCGTGTAGTGAGAAAATTAGTAGTGGTGTTAAGCATTACCTTGGTGGTAGATTTATTAGTCAAAAGATTGCAGATAAATGGGGGTTTGAGGTTCCAAAATACGAGCATGGTAACCAGTTTGTTAAATTAAAGGAATGAAAGGATGAATGTTTAGTTGATTTATAATGTTATACAGGGTTTAAAGTTAGTAAAAGAACGTAAGTTAGAAAGGATATTGCGCAGGTTGTTGTGATTGTTGAGAAGATTGTGCAGAAGTAGATTGAGAAGGTTGGGAAGATTGTGTTGGTTGTTGTTGTTGTTGTTGTTGGGATGGCTGTTGTTGTTGTTGTTGTTGTTGTTGATTCAAATAGTTGAAACCGTTCATGATTGTTGAAGAAGGATGATTATTTGAGTAATTGATATTGTTAATAGTAGATCTTGGGAATAAACCTGACAATTGATTATTATTAGATGCAGAAGATGAAGAATTAGAACTAGAAGTAAAATTTGAATTATTTGTTGATGAATTATTTCTTCTTTGTTAACCAGGACCACGAACACCCAAAGGATTTTTACTAAAACTTAATCTAATACCACCTTTACTTGAATTTTGACCAGTTTGACAAGGTAAAGTTCTACCATAAAGTTCAGCCAATGCCTTTGTTGCATAAGCAACATCTTCGAATTCAACAAAACACATTGGACCATGATGAGAAGAGACACCATTAGTTTGCTTTGTTCTATAAGATAATCTTTTAAAACCTGGTTGTAATCTAAACAATGCACGTAATTCATTTTCTGAAGTATCAGGTGGTAAATTACCAACATATAATGTATTACAAGGAGGATTTTGATCTGCAGGATTAGCAGGTGGTGGTACTCTTGCTAATAAAGATAAATCTGGGATAACAGGATTTGAAGAAGAAGAAGGAGTTGAAGATTTTGGTTGAATTTCTTTATCCAGAGTGTTTGAACGAGAAGAAATATTTGGATCTGTGTTTGATTGCAAAAATTGCTGATCATGCTGATTTGAATGCTGTTGTGAAATTTGCTGCTCTGATGGAGTTGGAGGTTGTTGTGATTGTGATTGCGATTGTTGTGACTGTTGTGACTGTTGTGACTGTTGTTTTTGTTGCTGCTGCTGTTGCTGTTGCTGCTGTTGGGATTTTTGGTTTTGATCTGATTGTTGTTGAGAAAAGTTTGAATTGACTGGGGAGGATAAATCATTCATGTTGAAGAAATTTGCATTTGCAGAAGAACTTGAAGCTGAAGGATGAGACCAATCATTAATTAAAGATGGAGATAAAGATGGATTAATATTCATATTCATTATGTTATTCATATTATTCATATTATTAATACTATTCATATTATTCATATTCATATTCATATTCATATTATTAATAGAATTTAAACTCATAGGATTAAGATTAGTCATATTTAAATTATTGATTGAATTTAAATTATTTAAATTATTGATATTTGAAGAAATTCCATTAATATTGATACCATTTAATGAATTCATATTTAAATTATTTAAATTTAAATTATTCATATTATTGATATTATTTAACAAAAGTGGATCTTGTCTGATAATTTTTGAATTATTACTTGGAGTAGTTAAAGAATTAATATTTTCATTTGACCAACCAGTAATATTACCAGTAGAATGATTGTTAGATAATTTTTTATAATCTATTGAATCGAAAGATACGATTTCACAATGAATTTTTTGAGAATTTGGACCAAAGATTGGTTTTTCATTTAAAAGGTATAAAACTTGAGATGCGATTCTGTAAGAGGATAATTTAGCAATTATTGAAGGAGAATTAATATTTGGATCATGAATGATATCGATAGATAATAAATCATCAGAGCAAAGAGCAAATATGAGGTAAGCTTCTCTAATTGTGATGTTAATTGGTAAATTCATGAGTTTAAGTAAAGTTGAATCATTTGGAGAAGAAGTTGCAGTTGAAGAAGAGGAATTTGTTGTGGTTGTTGTTGCTGCAGCTGTTGTTGTTGTTTTTGTTGTTGTTGTTGCCGTAGTAGCTGTTGGAACTGCAGTTTTAGAAGTTGAAGATATTGCAGAATTTGCTGAAGGATTATTATTTGAAGAAGAAATTGACAATCTGTTGAGAGATGAATTTAGATCCTCTGAAGAATTGTTTGATGCATATAAAGACATTGTAAAGGATGTGAAAGTTATGTAATTTAATGTAATGTAATGTGTTGTAATGTAAAAGTTTTAAGAATAAAGAGAAAAGTGGAAGATGCTTTAGTAATTAATGAAACAGATTGGATGGTGGTTGCTAATGTACAGATAGAAAGAAGTTAAGAGATAGTTTAAAGTATGATAATTGTAATGTACAGATGGGTAGAGCAATAGCGAATGAAAGCTTTGCTAGTGGAGAGAGTTGTGTTGTGAGAGTTGTGTTGTGTTGTATGAAATGTTGTATGAAATGTTGTGATGAGATGTGTTGTGAGTGCTGAGTAGAAGTGAAATGAAAATAAGATGAAAATAAGATGAAAGATGACGGAATGGGGAAGAGGAAAGAGTAAAAAAAGACGTTAAGTTTAGCAAACAAAGAAAGCAACCGCGCGAGAGGCGAGAGTCGCATAACAAAGAAACGTCTGTGCACCAGTAAAATGTGGTGTGGGAGAAGAAAAAACCAATACTTCTGTGCACCATCAATAGGAAAAGAACACTTCTGTACACCATGGGAAACAGAGATAAACATCTGTACACCGTGTAGAGACAAAAGACAACGCACCCGTGCACCAGAAAAATAAGATAAACACCCGTGCACCATAGCAACCCTATTACCCCCTTTCCGCAATTTCACCCAATCTCACCTAAAACCCATCTGTCCCTGATTTGCACGCCCCGCGACAATCCTAACAGATCCTCCCAGACCCTCCCAGACCCTTCCTTGCTCCCACCCCCACATCCGCAATCCACAATCCCCAAATCTCAGGCGAAACTCCTGCAGCCATCTGCAATGCGGGTTTAGTCTCCACTAGTCTGCTATCCACTCTCTTGCCGAACTACCGGTACTTACACTTATATCTACACTTACACTTATATCTACACTTACACTACACTACACTACATTCCCATAGTGAACACCACCCCCACCCCACGGCCTACACCCCCCGCTACAACTCTCTCCACTCGCCAAAGGGGCTCTGCTACCACCCAACCCTTCCACAACCTTCTTTATAAACTACTCTAATCCCCCCCTCTTCATTTTGATCCTCTTCTTTATCCTTCTTTCCTTCCTTCCCTCTTTCAACAATCTCTGTCGCTCTTAGCTACAGTCATTACATCTGTCCCCTCTATTGCATAGCATAGCATAGCATAGCATAGCATAGCATAGCATAGCATAGCATAGCATAGCATAGCATAGCATAGCATAGCATAGCATAGCATAGCATAGCATAGCATAGCATAGCATAGCATAGCATAGCATAGCATAGCATAGCATAGCATAGCATATCATCCATCTATCTATCCATAATCTCCACCCTGCTCCCCACTTTGAACGCACTATTCACTATTTTCTACTACTACTACTACTACGACTACTACGACTACTATCATTAAGCACGCTACCACTTCTCGCATTTAGCATAATCTCCGCACAATTATTCATTCACACCACACTCACAATGAATTATCATAAAAAGTGTTTTAAAAAATCAAAGTTAAAACACAACTCAATTCTTACCAATTCTCATTCCCCTTCTCATTCTAATCAAACCATTCCAAGGAAAACTTCAATTACTATAGATCAAAATTCTTTAATTTCTCTTTGCTCCCCATTCACTTTACCTCCTGATTCAAAACATTTCACTTATAATTTAATGATTGATAATTTTAATTCCCAAAATTCAAATCAATCCCTTTCTGTCATTTATGGTGATTTATCAAATCTACCCCTACTTGCATCTTCTAATCAATCTAATATTCATTATTCGCATATTAACAAAAATAAACATTTAAACAATTTATTATCTTCAATCTTACTCTTGGATCAAATAGATAATAATAATAATACTCTATACTATAAAGCTATCAATAATAATAATAATAATAATAATACCAATACAACCTCAGAATTACCATTCTTTGATATTGATACAGATTCAATTTCTGATTTAAATTCAGTTTTGAACTCAGATTCAGACTCAGATTTAGATTCAGATTCAGATTCAGATTCAGATTCAGATTCAGATCTAGATCTCTTATTAAATGATGATGATAATTCAAACTCAAATTCAATTCCTTTCCAATTTAATACCGTTGCTGCTGGTTCAACAATTTTATTACAAGATCGTACTTGTGAGAAAACCGTTTTAGATATCGATAATGATTTTAATACTGATTTCGCTAATATCTTATCTGAAATTGATGTTCATATAGCTTCAACATAATCTTACATCTTTCATCCTTCATCTTAACTCCACTTATCCATTTCAATCCGTTCTTTTTCCTACGTTAAATAAATATTCATTTATACTTTAAATCTTTACTTACTGTTTCTTTCAACCATTTTAACAACCCTTAAAATTTCATTCTCAAATTCACCTTCTTTACCCTTAACTGTTCTAGTCCTAAATGCCCATTCACTCTTATAAACTTCTTCAATACTAATCCGATTCTTCCAATTAGGATCAATCATTTCAATTAAAACAATCCCATCATCTTCCCTTATATTAATCTTAGATAATATCTTCTTACATTTAACCCATTTTGCATCTCCACGTGTACTTTCATATTTAATAGAAAATTTCTCATAATCTTTATCCTTTAAACTAGCCTCCTCCCATGGCCTCCTCATAAACATCATCTGAAACCACATCATACCTAAGCCCAAACATCAGAAGCTTTCAACATTAACGTAAATTCTTCAATATTTTCAACCCCTTTCAACCCCTTCATCCCCTTCATCCATTCCATTTCTGTACCAATAAATCCATTAACAACTTCAGGACTCCTAAATGATCCAGTACCTCGCTTCCTAAACATTTCGTCATACCATGGATACTCGCAAATTCTTTCAACATCAATAGCGTACCCAAAATCACATATACGTACCCTCCCTGTACTATCAATTAACATATTCTCAGTTTTCAAATCCCGATGTATAATCCCATGATTATGTAAATACTTAACACCTGCAACAACGCCTTCAACAATACCATTAACGAAAACTTCACTAACCCGTAATCCATACTTACGTACTCCACTAACTAACCCAAGTACATCAATACTTAAACAGTACTCAACAACAATCGCAATTTCTCCATCAATAGTCTTGTAAATACCGTAAACATCAATAACATGCTTACAAGTTTTCGATTTAACTAATGTAAGATACTCATTCGTTGTATCAAATATGGGAATCTCTTTACTGAATACTTTAACAGCAAATAACTTTCCACGTCCGCTGTTAAGCTTCCCTCGATACACTTTACCACTGGATCCACATCCAATTTCTGATTCAACAGTAATTTCTTCTTCAAGTAATGGTGAGTTAATCAGTATCTCTTTGTATTCTAATACTTTATCATCCGCTATATCGATCGGTTCTCCATCTTTAATCTGTCCGCTTGGTTCAACCGCTCCATTCAATTCATTAAAGCTTTCTTCACATTGTGTCTCGTCCCTCTCTTCTCTCTCTTCTCTCTCGTCCCTCTCGTCTCTTTGATCAAAATCACTTCGCCCACTCCACTCACATTCACTTCGTTCATGTTTACTCTCAACTAGACTAAACACACTGCAAAACGTGTCAGGTGATCCAACAAAATCGCTATCCATAATGCGTCCATCTACAACAATTGATCGCCATGTGCCTGCATTCCAAACCTTAATATTCACCTCCCCCGCAGTCACTTCCTCGCACACTCATTTTCTCAACATGATAGATAACACACATCATCACTTGTTAAATAACCCTTTCAACAACTTCTACAACAATGCAAACAACGGTAACATCCCCCACAACAACAAAGAATCCTACATCTACAACTACACCCGATTCAAATACTATAATTCGCATCCTTGATTCACTGGTCGCTGCAGTTCAGCAACAATCAACCCAATCTGATGAACGCACTAGAACTTTCCTCTCCTACTGGATGTCTCCATACGCACTCATGTGTATGATAACAGCAGTTATAATGAACAGAGTTGTCATTTTCGCTTCTTCTAGGAATCATCGACGATTACCAACCATTTCAAACATTATCTTACGCGTGCTTGCAATATACACACTATTACGTGGAAGTTTCGGTTTATTCGTTGCATTGAAATCATCATCAAACTCAATTTTTTTAAACTATTTTGACTTCAAACTTGATAATCAAACATTCATGGCAATGCCATTTATCAACCCAAATACGAAAACCGAATCTTCATCTCCTTCAACTTACATACTACGAAATTTTCACATGGCACTTTGTCTAAGTCAAATAATGGACACTTTCATTTCAGTCGCTTCAGGTTGTAAACCGTCAATGGAAACAGGCATAACCCTTTTTGAATACTCACTCGCCTTTCAAGAAGCTCAATTCGATGCATCACTCACACCTGAAATGATAACTATCGCATTCATAGCTTTAATCAACCAAATAATCATTCACTCACTCGGAGCTATCCAATGTTCCCAATACAGACTCATCCCATCAACAATTGTTGGACTATTCACACTATCTTTCTACGGTTACAACTTGGTAACACTAAACATCTTCAAACTACCATTTACTATAATCATTGGATATTTCCCACATTTTTGCGTTTTGGCAATTATAATCTTGAGTTTGTCAGTTTTCATACTTTCAGGTATTGCACGGATGTCGTTCACCGACTTAGCGTTGTCTAACGTGTGGGAAAACTGGAACTCCGCAAACTTCACTCTCGCTGACGATTTCTACGTTGCACTTATAAACTTTGGGGAATTCGTGATTAATATCTCAACCCACCATTCCTACGTCCAGGAAACACCAGCGGTACTCCTGCATCCTGATAATTACATCTCTACAGCTGTGCGCAATTACAAAACTTCAGGGTACGGTGTAGAAATTGAAAACCATCCAGATTTGTGCACTTCCGAGCAGAGACTCGCTACACGCAGCAGGAAGTTCATGGTTTGGAACAGGCTGAAAGTTTTAGGCGGTGTCTGTAAAATGTTCCTCAAAATGATACGGCATAATTTGAGCACTGAACAAACAGCGCCACAGAAGACAAACAATACAGTTCCTTCAAAATCTCTCGTTAACGTTGACGATGTTGATGATATCGATGAAAAGTACGCTAAATTACTCACACAGGCTGAATTCTCTGAACTTGATAATTCCAACGACTACGTTCCCGAAGAGGAGGACGAGGAGGAAGAGGACGATGATGATGATGATGATGATGATGACGACGCCGATGCCGACGATAGTGTTACTACTCGGGAACTAATCACTGTAGATGAGTTCCTACCACAGTCGCTAATGGAGTACCAGATAATGTCGTACCATTTGAACAACAAAACAGACAGACCTTTGACGAGATCAGATTTCGGGAAGTACTACACTGACGACATGAAACTTCTAGATATACTCATCGACAAGAGTCGTCCGAAAAACACTGTCATCAACAAATCGACTAACAGCCACACGCTAACTGACGATCTAGGCGTCTGTGTCATATGCCATGAAAATTCAAGACAAATCATCTTGTGGCCGTGTAAATGTTTAGCAATTTGTGAAAAATGCCGCATATCACTCTTTGTGAGAGAGTTTGCCACCTGTGTCTGCTGCCGCTCTAAAGTTGAAGGATACAGTAAAGTGTACATTCCGTAGAGTGTGTCTTTAATTATACCCAAGTATTAGTATAAATGTGATAAGTACTATCTGTTTACGTAATCCACCCACAGACTCGCGTTTTGTGTTTTTGTTTGTTTACTTTTTCAGCTGATTTGAAGTGCAAACTTGCAAGTGCGAACACTCGAAATGGGAAAAGAATCAACCAAACATCTGCAACACGTACCAACCTCTTCAACTGCACTGTTTAGAAACAAACTCACGGACTCTTGCAGCGAATACCAACTGATTGTTAAAGTTAGCATACCCCGCAAGTTTACAACATCAAATATAAACAATGAGAGAAATTGTATGTATAATCAACAAGCGAAACGAGCAAACCAATAACAAATAACAACAACGGCAATGGCAATGGCAATGGCCACGACAATTCGCTCAAATACCATTGCATCAACTATTGAATGATTTACTAACATAACATTTCCTTTTTACAGATTCACTTGTCCACAGGTCAGTGTGGTAACCAAGTCGGTGCTGCCTTTTGGGAAACTATTTGTGATGAGCATGGATTAGATTCTAATGGTAATTATCATGGTACCAATCCATTACAAAAATCAAGATTAGGCGTTTATTTTAATGAAGCA